>SNQJ01S0049481.1:0-36130 GCA_010110895.2 Picea sitchensis | reverse complement strand
TCTTAAGGGGGGATGTTAGGATATTTAGACACTTAGGAGTTAGTTAAGATCTACTTGGTCTAATATTTCGTTAGGTAAAAGTGTGTTTCTTAGTGTGTTTCTTTAGTATGCATTAGTATGCATTTGTAGTTAGGAAATACGACGGTCACGATATGTTCCCAACATAGAGTGATCTGACGGCTCATACTCTCCTCGATCTTAATGTCCATTGATCCATGGCTTAGCACCCGATTGGTCCATGATCTCTATTTAAAGAGCATGGAGGGTCATTTTTCAATGATCGATTGTGAGAAACTCTCTTGTAAAATCTCTCTGTAATCTTTTTCTTTGCATTAGTAAACTGCTCCAAGTGACCGCGTTCGTTGGGGCCATGGATGTTTCCCCGTAGGGGTTTTACTATGTGAAAACATCGATGTGTTGATCTTTGATCTGGTTATGTGAGTGGTTATTGAAGGTGTTCGTCCTCTGTTGGAATACCTGTGTTGTCAAACATATGCCCTTCTGGCAGAGTATTACAGAGTATTCAATAACTCTGCGTTGTTCTTCCTCCCACATAGTCTTTCTTTCCAAGGTACCCAACCACCTTGAAGTTTCCCTCTGAGTCTATGAATTATCCTGGTGTTCCCTCCTGGCAGCTTCTCTTCTGACTCGTCTGATTTCAGACACACACTCCTTGTGTCGGCTTATAGAGTTTCCACCCTTTGTCGCACACTCCTAGCACTTATCCTTGAGAACCATACTTAATCCAACACACTCATAGATAGAGGATTATAATTCTATCCTTGCAGACGATTTCTAACATAAATCTACAGCAGACATGCATACGAATGAAATTCATAACTAAATATCCATTACACAAAAACTGATAAACTGGAAAAATTGTTACCTTCTATTAATGGTGGAATGTCCATTACAATATGATTCGGAACTACAACTAAGTCTCGGCTCTTTCTCAACTATATATCTCTTATCTCTATCTGTGATGTATGGTGTCTTCTCTACTGGAAAAAATACAAGAGTTTATACAAGATGGGCTCGACAAGATTCCCTCCAAGCTAAGCTAGTGGTGTCTAATAACCATTCAAAATGCATGTCTAATGGGCAGATTACAATGATGGAAATCTTACCTTAATAGGATGCAGACCCCTCCTACCATCAACCACTTAATGGGGACCTTATCTACATCTTGTGTGAAGGCACAACTTGGCTCTTCCAACCTTTCATCATTAATTGCCTTAAGCACGATTTAGATTCTCAAAATGAGAGGGCGGTGCCTCTCCCTTCCTTGAATGTGCACAACTTGTGCTAATCAACTGGTGCGTGCTGAGATAGAGTGATGCTCCTACATCAAATATGTAGTCTCCTTTAGTGAGGTAGTGTTGGACAACATAGGGTCCATGCCATAATGACTCAAATTTCCCATGGCCGAGAGTATCATGGGAGATATCGTAGGCTAACATGAGATCACCTTCGTGGAATGAGCGAAGGTTGACATGGCAGTCGAAGGTGGATTTGGACTATTTTTTAGTTGCCTTGTTGTGTTGTAATGAAGATCGACGATCTTCATCAAGTGAATCTAAGGTCAGAAAACGGTGCTCCATTGGAGCAATGTCAAGTAATAGCTCAATGGCAGTGTGTAATGTGGGGATTTCACACTCGATAAGGAGGGTGGCTTCGATCCCATGAACGAGGTGGAACGGTGTAAAACCGGTGGAAGTTTTGACTGTCGTGCGATAAGCCCATAAAGAGGAAAACAACATATGATTCCAGTTGGTCTTATGTTTGTTGATGATACGTTGTAGCATGGTTTTGAGGACTTTGTTAACAACCTCGACCTATTCGTTGGAATAAGGGTACTATGGGGAGGCAAACTCATGGGAGAAGCCTAACTTTGAGGAGTGTTCCACAAAGATCTTGTTCTCAAAGTGCTTACCATGATCAGACACTAGTTGTAGTGGGACTCCAAACCGGTTAATGATGTGGTTAAATAAAAAACGCGTTGTTGTTAAATGTGGGCATGGCTTCGGCCCATTTGGTAAAGTAATCCAATTCCATGACAATGTACTTGTGTCCATTACTAGATGGAGGATGGAAAGTCATGAAATCTATGCCCCATTTACAAAAGGGGTCAGTGTAGATGACTGGGTGTAGAAGAGATGGTGGAACTCGTGCTTTGTTTGCATAGAGCTGGAATTTGTCGCATCGCTTGAGAGCATGGATGCATTCATGAAAAAAAGTGGGCTAGAAGTACCTTGCTCGAATGATTTTTTGGGCAGTGGGCATACCCAAGAGGTGACCATCGCATGTTTCATTGTGGCAATTTTTCAAGACTCTACGAAGAATAGTGTTGATCCTACGTCGATAGAGAATGTCTTCGATGAGGAGGTATCGGGGGGCCTGATGGTGAATGCGTTAATGATCATCTCGAGAGAGATGAGACCCAAAATTCTATGTGTCAAGGTAGACACGGAGGTTGTTGTACTAGGGGTCATCGGAGAGGATGAAGAAGAGGTTTTCATCAGGGAAATCCTCATTGATGGGGGAAGCTTTAGCGTCGGAGGGAAAAGTTGTAATGAGTTCGGCTAGGACTAGAGATTTCTTGCTTTTGGGAGTAGATAAATCCAGATCGTATTCCTGGAGGATGACGATCCATTGGGAAAACATTCCATTAGTCTTCCTTCGACTAAGAAAGTACTGCATGGGGTTGGAATCTACTATGACCTTGGTAGTTCAAAGCAAAATGTAATGTCGCAGTTTTTGGACTCCAAGGACAACAGCTAAGGAGAGTTTCTCATCATGATTATACTTCAAGGGTGTCCCTAAAATGTTTTTACTAATTTAGTAAATGACATGTTCACACCCATCATCCCCTAATTAGACGAGGACTTCTACTACTGAGACAACTAAGGCTGACAAGTAGAGGATGTAATCGCGATCAGAGTCTAGGGGAAAAATCAAAGAGGAATTGGACAAGACGTATTTTAAATCATCAAAAGTTGTTTGAGCATGGTCATCTCATCGAAATGGGATATCATGACACAGTAAGTATAGAAAACCATGTGCGTGAGTGGCGTAGTTTGGGACAAAGCGACATAAAAAGATGGTTTTCCCTTGTAGGCTTTCTAGTTGTCATAAATTCCTTGGTGGCAGAATTTATGTGATTGCCTTGACTTTGAGGGGGTCTAGAGTGATTCCATGTTGGGAGACAATGAACCTAAGGAGGCACCCAGAAGTGACACAAAATACACACTTGAGCGAGTTCAAGCGGATTTTATATTGGTGACATCGTTGAACAACTATGCGTAAGTCATCTAAATGTTGGGTTTGTTTTTTGGATCGATCAGTGAGGTCATCCAAATAAGCAAGGATGATGCAATCTAGATCATGAAAAACATAGGTCATGTCCCATTGAAACATAGAACCAGTGTTTTAGAGTCAAAAAGGAATGACGTGATAAGAAAAGGTGCCCCAAGGGGTAGTAAAAGAGGTTTTGTACTGATCTGTTGGATGGATTTGATTTTGATTGTAGTTGGAGAACCCATCCATAAAGGACAGTGTCTCATTGTCGGCACATTCATCAACGATTTTGTCGATGAAAGGGGTTGGAAATTTGTCTTTGGGACAAGCATGGTTGACATTGCAAAAGTTTGTGCAGACACGAATAGTGCCCTATTTTTTGTTAACGGGGACGGGGTTGGAGACCCAAGAAGTGTACACAATGGGGTAAACGAAACCGACAACCTATAACTTGTCAATTTTAGCTTTAATAGCCATGGATTTGGATGGGTGAAGAGGGCATTGATTTTGACTAACAGGGCTGACATCTAGGGGCATTGCTTTTGACTAACAAGGGAAACATCTAGCCAAGTGTCAATTCGATGTTCGACAATAGAAGGATTGAGGTTAGGCATCTTTGTATATGACCAGGAAAAAATATCCTCGTATTCCTGAAAGAGAGCTTTGTAAGAAATGAGTTCTTTAGGGGAGCATGCGGTGCCAATGGTGATGTATTCTACGATTCCTATTTTAATGGAAATGTTAATTTTGATGGTGGGGGAGATGTTGGCCATGTTTCCTTCTTCAAAATCATCTAGGGCAGGGATAGGGTTGTTGAACCATTCTATATGCCCCGAAGGAATAAAATCCTTGTTTTTTATTGCACACACATGGAGGCTTGTATAGGAGGGTGGAAGGCCTCATGCCCAAGAAAACATACTTGATGATGGAGCACATTCCATGGGCAATCAAGGGTAGTGAGTTTCTCTAAGATATCTTCGTCGCAGTGAAAAATGCGAGAATACAGGGGATCCTGGGAGATGACAGGGGGAACTGTCAATGGGTAAGTGTTGTTGTCCTCAAGTGGTGAGGACGTAGATGGGATATCATGTACAGGATGTGAGGGACTGTTGGACATAAAGTGAATGTCCCGATACTGTGGAGGGTACCTCATTCGCTCGGGAACTGACAACAAAATATATCAAATGTCAGTAATGTGAGTCTCAATAGGGAGTGGCTGAGAGGTCTCTCGTTGAGATTTTTGGCATACTGCGGCTAACGTTTCATGAAATTGAGGTAGATCTGGGCAATGATCATTGTAGTGGCCATATTCTGAACAGATTGCACAAGCGAATTTGGTTCACAACCCTTTATTGTGTGTGGTTGAGGACTATGTAGTAGTAGTGGATGTACTTGGTGGAGTGGTGAGAAATGTGGTATCTCTAGGGCGTTGGATTAGATTGCGTAACTCGGGAAGAGTAGGACATATGTTAGTGGGGTGTCCTTATCTTTTGCATAGTGCGCAAGGAGGTTGAGCTCAAGGAGGAAGTGGAGTTGTGGGCTCATTCTTATTTCATATACCCTTAGTGGTGGGGGTGTTTTTGCTAGTTGGGGGTGGGGGTGGTGTGGTAAGATCCTGTATTGGGATCTGCATCGATAATCCCCCTGCTTGAGGAGGGAGATATGGTGTAGAAACCATAGTGGGTGGATGGAGATACCATACGGGGATGGAAATAACCATGTTGGGAAGGGTAAGAGTAGCAGCTACCTGGAATGCTTGGACTCTGGGTGGGGGGTAGAAAAAGGGAATTTGGGTAATGGCTTGGGGGATTTTCTCCCAAACTGGGATTTTCCCCTGGAGGGGGGGGGGAACCTAGGATAAGTGGTGTAGTGGGGTTCTCAGGAAACTCCTAAGGTAAAAGTTATTCAACTGGTGGAACTTCGATGTGGAGAGGGGCCTTAGTGGGAGGAGTATTGTCTCTTATATTTGTGTCATTAGAAGATACTACACACACTTGTAATGAAGGGTGTAGGAGAGGAAGTGCTCCATGATATGCCCCCAACAAAGATGGGTCCTTGAAAATGTTGGGACCCATGTCGATGACTGAAAAATCATATAAGCTTGTGTGGACAAGGGGGAGAATGTTATCAATGTTGGCAGAATGATTAGGCTCGTAATGTGTAAGTTGGTTGATGGTGACAACTTTCCCATTGTGGGGGGACATCATTGTTCGGAACATAGAAGAGGTGATCACCTTCATAGAATACATGTATCTACATCTGAACAAGATATTGTAATCAAGTGGGGCGTCGATAACTTCGATGTCAATTAAGACGGTTTTTCCCCCAAGTTATACGGGGAAATTTTTGAATATCCATTCAGGGGATGATGTTTGACCGTCATAAGCTCTCAGGGTGATGGGAGATGGTACTAGCTCAGGTGAGCCAAGTTTTTTCCATACTATTTTGTACATGATGCATTTGGATGCACCTTCATTAATGATGCATCTATGAATTGTGATGTTCTGGATCTTAATTAGTATCTAAAAAGCTACCAGGGTGGGGAGGTGTGGTTATCCTCTATCTAGATCAAAGGTGATGAGTCTAGTATCAGTTGGGTCAACTGCCCTTGAGGTGAAAAGAAAGGATTTCCGTTGAGTTGGAAAGGTTTGTAGGACCTCCAATACAGACATGGTTGTAGGAGATTGTGCTAAGTCATCGACCAGACTATAGTTATGTGCTTCCCTAGCATGAGGGTTATGTAAATTCTGTCGTAACGGCATATGGAGTATACAAGGGTTTGGATTAGTGTTAGGGCATGGAATCATCAATGGTTGTCTGAATGTAGCTAGAGTCGCTTCTGAGGTGGTTGGGTTGGATTCATAGGGAACACCATATTGGTGACCACATGTTTGCAGAAGAATCTCTTATTTGTTGTTAAGGAGGATATTGTGATTGACCGGATTTACAAGTTGATTGGGACCTGGGTTTTGATACTCCCCCATTTGGGGTGGAGCAGGTTGTACCTCATGTTGCGTATTCATCACACCTTGGTTTGGAATAGGGTTTTTCAAAACAGCCAGAGGTGGTGGTTGCAAATACTGTTGCGAGGCCTACTGAGGGGCAGGCGGTGCTCAAGGACGTTGCATGTTCATGGATTCTTTCATCTGTTTGAAGTCAGAAATTTGGGGGAAATGGTGTGTATAATGTCCATAATCACCACCGAGAGTGCAAGGGAAGTTTGTCATGAGGTTATTTTTCTTCTCTTGTCGTGATTGATTTTTATTGGTGCCCCCTTGGGGGTTTTGGTTTCCTTGATTCTAGTTGCCCACAGTGGGATGGTTTTGTTGGGGGTTATTTCCTCCTGGTCTTGGGTTGTTATTGTTTCATTTTTTCCCTTTCTTCTTGGCATTATTCGGCAAATGGGCCAGATTTTCTGTATTCAATTGTTCAAAAGTCTGAAGTTGTTGAATGGGAGAGGGTTGAACAAAGTTAACGTCGGCATGTGGTTGTCTTGGTGGAGGAGAAACTAGTTGTGGAGGATGAGGAAATGGAAAATATGGATTGTTTTGTGGAGATGATCCATATGGAGTGTAGGAAGTTGAACCACTTTTGTTACTTCTAATGTTATATGCAGGGGTTGAGGGTGAACTCATACTTGGTTGAGATCATATGCATCATGGTTACTGGTGAGGGTCCACCCAATGGTAGAGGGGGAGCAATAGGATATGATTGTTTTTAAGTGGGAGGAGGGTAATAATACATCCCTCCATATGGTTTTGGATATTAATTTTCACCATAGGTGGGTGACGGGTGGTCGTAAGGGTTGATATGGGTCATAGAACCAATCAACCCATCCGTAGTGTGGGAAATCTCAGGTTTGTCTTGGCCAAATTGTATGGGTCTAGGTGCATCAGGAAATACTGTGTATAAGTAACCTGACAGAAAATAGATGAGATCAAACAGTTGGGCCTTGTTGATGGCCTCCTCTTCTGATTAAGGAAAAGTGGATGCTACATCCTTGGGAATAACATAGATGAGTGATTTGAGAAACTAATCAAGACGTTGTTCTTTGGTGGTTTCCACTTTAAACAAACTACATCATCGACGCCATTCATGGATGTGGTCAGCTATATGGATAGTAGTGGTTTGTTTGAACTCGGAGAGAAGTTCTAATCTAGTCTAATGATGAATTGGTAGTTGGAAAAAGGACAAAAAGGCCTTGGCCAATGATTCAAAGATCACATGGGACCCTGATTTTTCATCCACATACCATTTGGTTGATGAGCCCATGAGATTTCTCTGAAATAACCTTAATCAGATGAAATCATCCATGATGTTGTTTGAAGAGAAACATAAGTGGAAGGTATAAACATGGTTGGCAGGATCTTCCTCTGGTTTTCCTTCAAACATCATAATATCTAAAGGTAGTTTGGTAGGCATATTGGGCCAAGTGGGGTCATGTAAAATGTGATCATTCGTGAGTTTGGTCAAATAAAGAATGTTGAGGGATGCCAAGTATGGCATAGGGATATTTGGTGGAGGATTAGTTCCAACCATCATGTGATTAGGTAGTGGACCTGTCCCTGGAGAGGGATTTAGTGGGGTGGTACTTCTCCATTGAGAAGAAGTTTGACCCCCACCTCCTTATGAAGGAGAACTAATGGATGGATGGCCTTGGGAATTTGACCCAAGAAAAGTGGAACCAAGTACATTTGATCCAAAAATGGTATCACTCACGAGGGTGTGAGATGGTTGAGTCGATGAGTTGGCAAGACTAGGAACTCCTCCTAGAATAGGAAGGAGATTCTGCAATCATCTGGAACGATGGGGATTTTTTGGTTCCCCTGTGGTTTTTAGCTAGAAAAGTGAATGTGTGCAAATGGTGACAAGAGATAAATAAATGAATAAGATATTTTTGTATATTTTTTACATTCACAAGACAGTGTAACTCACAATTGCACGCAATCAAATGAACATCATACATAAATCAACTGTAAATAAACAAGCATGTGGATAGGTGGATTTTTTCTACGTGGGGGAACAATAAAAACAAATGCTCATTTCCTAAAAGACCTAACGTCCTTCCTCTCAATTAGCACTGGGCCTTCCAATAGCACTCAACAATAGGGTTTGAATCAACCAGAAGAGGAACTAGTGAAGGTTGAAGCAATCAGTTATAGTGAGGGGTAGAGGGTGCATATCCCGAAAGAGTTGGTGATATTTCCCAATAGCAACACAAAATATGATGAAGGTGTGATTGCAGCCCGCAACTTCCACCTGGGTGGATATCCTAAGTTTGGCCACTAAGTACCTCGGTCAAAGTGTGGCATTTATATTTTCATCCTCAGAAATGGGTCACGGGTTGGATGCCCTCACAAGAGTTAGGTGACTCAAGGAGGGATGCGCAGAACAACCGAACCTCATCCTTTGACCCTTCATGGGTATCTCCCTGCCTTATGGTGTAGGAACACTTGACTTGGAGGATTTGAAAGTTCCCTATTTCTTAACTTCTATTTGTTTGAAAATGTGAGAACCTGATAATGGGGGGTTATTTGGATTCCTACCCCTGAGATCCTACCTAGACTAAAAAAATTCTTCTGACACCTCCTGTGGAGGAAAATTTAGTGTGTTTTTAGAAAAAAATTAGATGTGGTGGACTGAGAGATTGGGGTTATGGACCAACCTCATTTGAATTAATTGGTGTGGATAATTTCCAAAGAAGTAGTCGGATCTTTCGGAATTCCTTTGGGGAAAACCTACTTCGACCTCCACTATTCTAGAAATCGTGTGCATGAGAAGTGACTTTGTGTGCAAGAAAGTGAAAAGTGTGTAAAGATTTTAATAAGTTAAGTGTGAGATTGCAACATGTGGACTTCCTATGGTCCTTAAAAATCTTCTTTACCTAGCTTACTATGTGTCTTTGGTACAACCTTGCAGAATATTTAAAGCCCTAAAGAACTAGCAATGTGGACATATGGGTCCTTACAAATCCTTTAAACTCCCTAAAATGTTGTCTATACTAAGAAAGCTTTGAAACTATCCTATATTTGTAGACATATGGGCATGTATGGGCCCGTTACTTTGATCTTTAAACTTCCCTAGATTGTGATCTAACCTAAGAAAGCATGTAGAAACTATCCTAATATTGTAAACATGTGGGCATGTATGTGCCCTTACAAAGCTTTAAGATGATTTTAACAAATAAGATGAACCCTATGGGGGCTTTGTCCTCTACAAAAGCTTTTTTAAGGGAGATGAAATGTCCTTTTAACCACCTTTTGGATTCCCAAGATCACACATGGGTGCGGGGGAAGAGCATACTTGAGGGTTAAAATTAACTTCTAGTCCCAATTTAGGTGATTGTGTATGAAAGCAACAACCTCAATTTTAAATTTTAAAAGCCAAATGATCCATCCATGTGGCAACAAATTAAAAGAGGAGAATAATGATTATTTTTACCCCCTAAGTGCCTATGTTATCTAACCTTTCTTATGGGAAAGGATTCTAAGTGGAGTGTAGTTGCCTTACAAAGTGCATGAAAATAAAAATATGAAGGCTAGGGACCCTCAAACCATTCATAAAAAACCTTAGAATTTTGAAAAATTGGACTTATGCATGGGTTACAATTATGACAAGCGCACACATGGCGCACAATGCATAGAGTAATGAATCATGTTTCATGCATAGTGCACAGAGTGCGTGTCTATGGGACTAAAAAGTTGCGCACCTCCTGTCACGCGTCAGGGGAGAAATTTTCAAGTGAAATACTCCTTCCTCAGCTCTGAATTTTGACTTTGGCAGGTTGGGCTAGGCTGGTTTTGGTACCTGCAAGTCAAAAAAATTAAAATCAAGTTCTCTCAAGGCTCAAATAGGGAGGAATTTTATATTGATCCCCAGTGTGGTTTCCAATGTGTTGTGTTGGTTTTGTCACTTGGGTGAGAAAAACAACAACACTTGCATGTTTATATAATCATGCTAAATAAGACAGAATTTTTTGAGTGGGTTAGACAAACCAAAGACACATGAAAACAAATCAATACAACAAAAAACAACTAAGAACTAAATGTTATAAATCTTGAGAAACTTAGAACCATGAAAACCAAACAATGAACAACATATTGTTACCAGTGGATCAATAGATTAGTAGGAAAAACACCGTAGAGAAAGGCAGGGACTTACGAGTCCCCTCTTCCTCCTTTAGAGGGCACTTGAGTTCCCTAATTGAGAGATCTTCTCTCCATACAATGGAATAAATGACAAATGGTGAAGAAAAACAATGCATATTCCCTCAAGAGGTGAGTGGAATGGCTTATTGCAATAGTGCTTGAAGGATTCAAAGAGAAAAGAGGATTCTCAAGGAATAATTCTTGCAGCATAACAATACCTTAAAGATCTTGGTTTCTTACCACAACCATGGCTCTTATTTATAGCATCCATTCATGGAAAAATATAATTGGTTCATAGTGTAAACAAGGGGCCTTTTAGAGAACCCTCTAGCCCTTGACCATCCTCCAAGCTAGATTTCTCTTATATATGAGTGTCAAATCGTGTTGGGGGTCGGACTAGAAGTGGTTGAGGGGCCGACAAGATCCATAAATGCGTTGTTCATAGAAGTGTGCAGATTTTCTCGTAGACTGTCATGCATTTTACGCACAGTGCATGTTGAGGGATGTGTTGGCCCGCGCATACTACGCACGCTTCCTTTGGTGAATTTGTGCACTTTTATTTTTGACCCAATTATATAGTTTTTTTCCTTTTGATGGACTTTGGTGTTGTAGGTGGACTAATTGTTGCGGGCATTGATGTGTTTCTTCAACCATTGTGTGCAATGTCATGGATGATTTTTCAGTGATAACAAGTAGCAAGTGGGTATTTAAGAAGAAGATGAAAACAATAGGTCAAGTCGAGAAATTCAATCCTCAACTGGTAACGAAAGGATATTCCCAAGTAGAAGGAGTTGATCTTGGTGAGATTTTTTCTCCTATTGCAAAATTAACTTCCATTAGAGTACTAATGTCTCTGGCTTCAACATTTGACCTTGAAATAGAGCAAATGGATGTGAAGACAACATTCCTACATGGGGACCTAGAAGAAGAAATCTACATGAAACAACCCGAAGGATTTGTAGTAAAGCGCTAGTGTGAAAATTGAAAAGATCCCTTTATGGTATAAAGTAATCACCAAGGATGTGGTATCAAAATTTTGACACATAAATCCTTAGTTTCGGATTTGTGAGAAGCAAAGTTGATCGCTTCATATATTATAAGGAATAAAGTAGGAATTTCATATATGTAACATTATATGTCGACAACATGTTGTTGATCAGAAACAGCATGGACGTAATAAAGGAGGTGAAGAAGTAGTTATCCTCCAAGTTCGAAATGAAGGATCTCGATGCAACGAACTTCATTCTGGGGATAGAGATTAAGAGAGATTAAGAAGCTAGAAAGTGTTGTTTGAATTAGAAGTACATTGAAATAGTATTGAAATGTTTCAACATGCAATATTGCAAACCTGTAAAGGTGCCAATTCCTGTGGGAGAAAGGCTAATTGTTGAACAGTGTCCAAAGACAAGCGAAGAAGTAGAGGATATGTCATGTGTCCCCTATGAAAGTGTTGTTGGTAATCTAATGTATTTGATGGTTTGCACTCAACCAAACATTTCCCATGCAATGGGAGTGTAGAGTTGATACATGTCGACACCTGGAAAGGAGCACTAGAAAACAATCAAGACAGTATTCAGGTATTTGTGTGGCACAAAATACTATGTTATATGCTACCAAGGGAAACTTGGAAATGATAGTTGTGATGTCCCCATTTTTGGATTTACTTGCTTTGCATTTGGAGGTGACCTTCGGGGTTTATGTCATCGTGGCCAGAGGGTTAAATGGAGGTTGACAATGAGCTCAGAGAGTTTGAGGGAATTATATGAGGCCCAACCTATCCCATTTACCATATTTCATCATCGGGATCATTTCCACACAGTTCATTCTTGGTTCCATGGAATTCTGACGATTCTTGCAATTTAAGTTATTATTGAGCATAATTTAATTAAATACACTAACGGTATTATTCAGATCATATTATCTAAGGGAATACCTTGATGTAATATCTCGTTGGAATCGGGACGAAAATATCTAAAGGTTGGGATGATGAGAAAGTGGCTTCTGGCATCCTAAAATGTCTTAAAGCCAATTAATCACTTTCAGGCATTAAAAAGGGAATTAATTATTTGATTATTTAATGTCATCAAATCGGGAAATTATTTTTTTTTAAAGGTGACATTGGATAATTGGGAAAAAGGTGCCTAAATGACTATTGAATTAATAAAGTCACTTTAACTTATTAAAAGGGTAAAAATATTGCAAAAGGGTCAACGAGAGAATAAAAGGAGAATGAGGGGCGCCCTCTCTTATTATTCACTTATTATTTTCTAAAATTGAATTGAGAGAGATCTTGTGGCTTTGGATATTGGGACAAAAACCTTGGAGAGTTTTTTTGAGATTGGTTTCAGTGGTGAAACTATCCACCCTATTGGTCATTGAAGGGAGATCAACTGGATCTTCCTATTGTACTTCATTTCTGACGGAGGTTATCTTCTTGCAGTAGAGATTTCTTTGTTGGTGACCAAGTTCTTTATTTGCAATTGAGTCTTTCTTATTTGGTGGTTGAGTTTCTTATATGTGGATCGAATCTCTCTTGAGTAGGATGATTTTCTTAAGGGAAGTTGAGTATTGTGTCATTAGGTGAGTTCTATACAAAGTTGGGTGCATTCTTTCAAATCTCGACGACACATTTCCATTGTTTTTCGAACCGTTTATATTGATGGGAGAGTACATTTCTAGAGGGCCGAACTGGGTGAAGGAAAACCGAGTTAAGTTTGTGGTTGTCTTTTATGAGTGTAGAGGATGAGTTAAATCTCTATGGGGTGAATTTCTTCAGCATGGGCACATCTATGTGTAGCTAAGAACATACCTTGGTGTGGAATAGAGTTATGTCTCTGTGGGTTGAGTTATTGTTGCTTGGGGGTCGATACCTTTGCTTAAGGGATGAAATATCCTTATTATGGGCCAATTTGTATGAGAGAAAGGTTCCTCACCTGTGGTTTTTTTAACCCTCTAGTTGGGATGAGTTGGATGTTGTTGAGGGATTCAAACAATAGATTCTATCAACTACATGCTTACCTCTTGTCCTGGGTGTTATTGTTCATGATTTTCAAATGCTAAAAATATCATCTATAGGATTGATATCTTTTGTTGAGAATTGTTGTAGCTTACAGACACCTACAGGCAGACTTACTTGGGCGTCCTTGTAGTAACATCATGCACATAAACTTGTATATAAATTTATTTTAACTTTTATGTACTGTTGTTGAGATTTATCTTTGTATTGTTGCCATCCAATTACTTAATGCAATAAATTCAGTTAGTTTTTTTTTTTGGTATTCCATGTAGTCTTGTAGAAAATATTATAATTTGTGTAAATTGCGGATAGAATGTTTTAAATGCAAGTTGTTTGTTAAAATTTCTTGAACCACAAACTAAGATTAAACACATCATAAATTTAGTAAGCACATTACAATGGTATCATAGCCATATATCCTTCCAGTTTGTGGGGTATTTAGTAGGAGGATAATTTAAGACTTCTTCATATAAAGTGACCAACACTTATTCCTTTCTATATCAGCAGTGGTATTTGGTATCAAGCTTTCATTCAGTGGGATTAAGGAAGATGAAGACCACTAAGGAACTCATGGTGGAGACTTTGCAAATCCTTCAAGAAAAGAAGAAGGATCTAACAATTGGATTAGATCAGTTCATGAAGGATATTGAGCTCATAACTTAATATAAGGAGTATCATGCATGGAGTGAGGACTTCTAGACCGTTATGTCACTAGAGTACTATTTCACCATCAAGTGTGAGGATTGGCCTAGATATTGGAACAAGAATTCTTTGAAAAGCACAAGCCATAAATTGAAGGGAGATGAGCATGAAGGACAGGGAGAATAGTTGGAGGCACATGCATCTAGTCATGTTGAGGATGTGTGCAATGAGGATAAAAAACCATCATTCCTTAATACACCATTAGAGCCAACCTATGAGGTTTCCAACATCAGTACAGATGATGGAGATGTTGATAGTACCCAAGATGAATTTTTCCAATCCACGGGTGTTGATAATTCGACGCCTTATCCCTTTTTTGATACATATGATGATGAGGTCATGATTGCACCTAAACATGACAAAGTTTTGGGGGTGGATGGGTTTCCTTTGTATTTTGATCTATCATCTCAGGAGTTGCGCATAAAGGATGACAAAGGAGAAGACGACTTTGGGGAGTGTAATTGCAACACAGAAAATTGGTATGTAGAGGTTTTATCCTATAAGTCCCATCATTTGACAAGGCAATTGAAGGTGAGTGAGGAAATTATTGTGGTAGCCATAAAACATTTTGAGGAAACTCATACATTGGTAGCAGATTTTTTTTGGAAGGCTCTAAGGACACGTGATGAATTTGGAGGATAAATTTCCCTTGCAAAATTTTAGGAACTTAGAGAGGCATTGGTAGTAATGAAACCAACTACCTACATCTCCTTTCAGATAGAGATCATCTTCTCACACTTGATGATATGTATTATGGTGCGTTAAAAGGGAAAGAAGAGGAGGTCAGAAAGCTTACCCATGAGCTTGAGATTACCAAGGATTCTTTCAAGAGCATGTAGATGGCCCTTCGAGAATCAGAGATGCAGGTTTCCAAGATTTATGAGGAACTAAGTTTGGTAAGGCCATCTTCATCTACAGTGGAGGATCAATATTCTATAGAAGCCATAGCATGGGTGGATGCTAACAGTACTTATGATTGGATGGAGGAGCTTCTTATGAGGATCCAACACGAGTAGTCATATTTGCATGTGTTTGAGGAGAGGTATGAGTTATAGGCTTTGATTATGTGCATTGTTGAGGAAAAGGTATGGAAAACCTTACTCAATCATTTTCACATCTTTTCGGGCTAAGACAAGATATTTGGGAATGTCACCCGGGGTTTATAGCCTCTTCAAAATTGCTTAATCTGCAAGTATTAATTACAAATCACTAAGGTTGGTCTTTATGTGTTGTATATATCAGTGAAAAAGAAGTAAACTTCAAACAAAGTTACATAAAAGTGTACAAAAATTATACAAATGTATATATGGAGATCAAAGCAAAAGAATGAACTAGATCATTAAAACACATGTGTGAGACTAAAACAGTAATCTAACTTTTCATTTATTTCATTCTGAGATACAAAAATGAGTTATCTCTACAAACCCCTACGAGGGTAGGGACCAAAATCAAATTTAGAAGCCTTCGATGGACACCATACAAAAATACTCTAACAATCAAGAAGAAAACCGAAGCTAAATATCCAGATCATATTTCCATAAATTGTTATCACTTGACTCTACAAGATATTATTTATCAGCCATGAAACTCAATTCATGCACAAACAAAAATACACAGACTGTCAAAGATAAACCATACACCTTTAGAACAAGCTCCTGAAATGTGTGATTCGGTTTTTGAATCTTGTTTCCTTCAATAAGACCCTATTTTCATCAAGAGGATTAGGTTTTCTAGTAAACTCGGAATGAATGAAATTTGAAAGTATCTCACTAATGTAGAGAAAACCTTAGGGTTGTAATTCTCCTTCAATTCTTATCCCCTTTGTCTCCTCATTTGATTGAGCTTTTATTCTCTCTCAATAAGTTATGGTAGTTGAACTACCTTTCTTTAGTTAAGTCAAACTAACTTAACTAATTAGTTTGAGACAAATAAATAATAGTAATATATAAATAAGGGTCTTAAATAAAAATTAAATAAGTTGGACCCCTTGTGACTCCCAATTATTTCCTTTTATAGTTATCTAAAATAACAAATATACAAATCATTTAATTCAAAAATATTTCCTTGTAACTCTTGCTTCATATATATATGCTCAAATAATAAATATCAGCAGAATGTAATATAAGCATGTCCCAAAAAATAGCATCATATCCAAGTTGTCTAATAAAAAAAACTCAAATGAATGTTGTTGTCCAAAACAATGTCAAATATATGCTTGTTGTTCAAAACTTTAACAAGATAAAAATATTGTCTTCAGGATATAAAACAACCTCAATCAATAAAATCCATATTTATTATGTGAGGCATTAGGCCTCTTCTAATTGTTGTCCCCTTTTGACTTTTCTATGGCAGCCTTTGACTAGCTAGAGCCTTGAGGTTGAATTTCATTAATGATATGAGAACAGACATCTTTAAGATCAAGGGGAGAGGAAACTGACTTGGAAGAATATTTGGATGAGTTGGAGTGAGTGGCTATTCCCTTTCCTTTGTCCTGCATAGGATCGGGGACATTTATTTTTAATATTTTACTGGCATGTGATGACTGCATAGGTGAGACAACAAGATCATCTTGGGCAACTTGATTTTTTGGTGGTGGAGGGGGTAATGGCGATGATGCAGTGGGCCAACCGTGGTGGTGAAAAGCAAGTTGCTATACAATATATTTCCAACCATCGTTGGCGGGAGGTTCTAGTCGCATGGACACATGGGGAGGGACTCTAACACTGGAAAGGTTTTGATGTGCTTGGAAAGGAGGTCTTTCTGGTCAAGGCTAGAATATTCCTTGACCTACTAAGTTAAAGAAACCAACTTGGAAAAGGTGGTTCAATTCCAGGGGGTCAGCATCAAAATGTATAGAAACCAAGGTCTTCTATGACCTCTCTGCCAATTTCCCCTGCCTCTGTTACCTCTACCATTGTTGCCCCTGCTGAAAAAGGTCATCATGTAGCAATATTCAATGAATCATGAAAATTTCTTAATAATCCATACATGAAACTCCACTTAAATAAAATAAATAGTTGGCTATATTATTTACCACATAACCCATGTAATTCATCCATAAAAATTCCATTAATCAATTGCCATATGAACAGGGAATGATAGGGTCATTGGGAATATGAGGGGTTCGTAGTGTGCGTAAAATGGTAGCATGGAGGGGGAAATATACATGGATAATGTTCAAACAATCATAAAAATAATCAAATTGTGTATATAACCAGCTCTCAAAACACCGATCATCAATTAACCTCCATCTCCATTTCTTTTATTTCCATACAGACTTTTCCTTAAAAATGAGTAATAATAGAATAGGGAGTGTAGAAAGTGTAAATGGGATAATGAGGGAAGTGTAATGTGCATAAGATGGTATAATGGAAGGGACTCCAATGTTTATTGTTCTTCCTTATCCATACAAAACAATCCCATCATCATAACAACGAAATTTCCAAACCCTTTCATGTTTCAAAATCAAAATTCAACACTTTGTTTCAAAATTTCAAAATTAGTGCTTCACTTCAAGACTATTCACTATGCCTTTTGTAATTTCATTTATAGAATTCATTTAGTAAATATTGTCTAAGAAACAATTCAACATACATAACACAACCTGTGCACAATAGGGTCAAGAAAACGCAGTATTCCAACAACCAAAACTAATAGTTGAAGTATGGACAGACTGGGTCCAAAACGTTGCCACCAGTATTCTTTAACCACTACAAAATTTCTTGAAATCAACCAAAAAGGAACCCCCGTGGATAACACAAAATTAAAATGAGATTTCAAATAACAAAACTTCTAGAATTCATGTTCGCAGAGTTCATTCAACATATATATAATTCATCGACAGATGTATTCTATCCATCCATAGAAATTGACCACCTTAACCACGCTAACACGTCATGGTTATATCTCTTAAACAATGTCTTACAATGTTGTCATCGCTTCAATATTGTCACATAACAGACTTTGTTTTATAAATAAGTGACTTTGGCATTAACTCTTAAGTAACAAACCAACAAAAACCTCATGACAAAAGAGATGCGAACAATGCATCTATCAAATGTTGGGTTATCCATCCTTACATGGTTATTCAAATGTAGGGTTTAATCTACCATTCATCAACAACAAAAAGGTATGGGAGAGCAAGAATGAAAACACTTTGAGGGTTTAATCAAAAGAACGCTTCAACAGTATTTTACCGCCTTTAATTTCCACAGACCTCTTCGTAGGCCCTTTATAGAGGCCGAGAGAAAAATATCCATGATAGCCATATAAATAATTGACAGTAAAAGTATAAATATAATCCAAAGGTCGCGAGTAGTGACACCATTTTCTAACAGAGATGCAAGAAACAACAAAAATCCATAGTCAAGTCAGACTCGAAACACTTTCCCACAAGTTTTTCCCACGGCTAAAGAAACAGAAAAACCATTGCTACATCAACAGCGAGAAACATTCACACATCATTCAACTTTGAATTCTCTTGCACATAAACACCATAGGGACCAACTTCATCCAAATACAATACACAGTCGAAAAAAAAAAACCATATACCATAACCTTGGAAAAGAACAGACAGTAGGCAAATGAAAGAGCCAACTTTTGATTTAATTAATGAGCAGAGCAAGAATTCATGGATGGAACATCAAGAACCCTCATACCTAGGTGCAAAAATGCCAAGGAAAATCGACAAAGTATGAACATTTCTTCCACGGCCGAGAAAAACGGAGGTAGCAGCAACCAACAAAAATGACCAAATGCAAAATAGAAAGAGCGGTGACTACCGAGATAGGTTAGACTGACGTGCATTTACTACACGTCGTATCCACACTTACTCCTTCAACCATAGCCAGTACGAGCGAGCTATCCATACAACGCATAATCTACTATTTCCATAATAATTCAATGCAAGCGAGATACGCCACCCTTCTCCTTTACTTTCAAACTTTAACATATGTGCCAACTTTTTTTTTTTAAACCCCAATATAATATTTGTCAACACTTGCTAGGAAAACAATGTCCCAACTCTTAAGATTTAAACTTTAAACAATGGCGCATAACCCTTTTAACAAGAGATCCACAATACCATTATCATCCATTGCTTCAAGGTTGGAGTTTAGATTTCCTTTTAAATTGGGTGTAGCAGAAAAAAACTTATGATAACTATCAAAACAACATCATTTCTCTTTTAATCACATTTCCCATAAAATGTGTCATTTGACCATTTGTTTTAAAGAGTAACTTAAAGGCAATAAAATGTAGAATTCCTCTCGCAACCAAGTCATAAGAACATAAGAAAATGTGTCAACCTTCTTTCATATCCACACACGGGGTCCCACCTATTAGTATATTATTACTTATAAATAGATAATAAGGCATTGCAACCACTTTGCATGCAGGTACCTATGTTGCGCTTTTGGGCGTCAACAAACGGGCGACTCCACAGGATAATCTGTTTCCAACAGATTAAGAACTCGGAAGGTCCGGTTTTGTGGATCAATAGAAATGGATAAAAGGAATTAATGATAAGCATAGTTATGAAACATGGATAAAGGGAAATAATGAGGCGAGATTTTGGGAATAACTCATGGAAAGCGGTGCATATGAGGGGGTTTGGTCATGTATGCATAACATTTGATCAATATGTAACATATATTGCTTCTTAAAATTTTATGGAGAAAATTTTATGATATGCTCTTTTTAATCTTAGGATGGAGGGAAGAAAGGGATAGTAGAAATAGGGAAGAAGACAAAATCAACTATCCTACAACAATGTTGAAAAAAAAAACAATTACAGTGGTGTCTAAAAGGAGGACATCGTGAAAACTATGTAAATCTTATTGTTTATTGATCAACAATACTTACAGAGGGAGATTGTTAGGCAAAAATGATCCAGACTTTATTTCTGATAAAGTTAAGAAAACAAAACAGCAGAAATTAAAAACTCAACAAACCAAAATAAAAGGAAAACAATAAAATAAAATAAAACTATATACAGAAGTCAATTCAAATAAGCACTAAATATTAGACAGGTTCCACATAATGTTTCAAGTGGGAACCATTAGTGTTGTAAGAGAACAATTCCTCTTCCAAATCCTTTAGAAGGTATGAGTTTTCACCTAGGACGAAAGAGATTATAAAAGGACTTAGCCATAGTTTATGGAACTTCGAGTGTCTTCCTCTCTTAGCATGAGTTGAGTCCCATAGTATGACTTTCTTGTCAATATTAAATTCAACAGCTTGTTCTCGTCTGTTAAACTATTTTTTTACAGTTTGTTGCCTTCTTTTTATGTTCTCTAAGGAAAAATTCCTTTGTTCTTCCAAGGCCAGCAGTGCATTTATCCTTTGGGGAAGATTTTAAGAATTTAATTCTTTAATCTGTAACATCAATCATAAATATTAAATCTCCAACTCAGTAGGCAGAGTAGCCTCTTGACCATATGTGAGCTGGAAGGGAGTACATCATGTGCTTGCCTTGGTGGTAGTTCAATGTGCCTAGAGAGAATAAGTGAGAAGTGTGTGCCACTGGCAAGGTTTATCCTCTATGGTATTCTTTATTATCCTAACCATATTATTGTTAGTGGACTTAGCTTTCCCATTTCCTTTGGGGTAATAGGCTAATGAAGTGAAATGTTTGACCCCTAACTTAACCAGAAATTGAGTTAAATTTGTAGAAATGAAGGTTGGGCCATTATACATAATGATCTCTAGTGGAATTCCAAATCTGGAAAAGATATTGGTTTCCAAGAAAGAAATTACATGCTCATCCTATGCATGCTTAAGAGGGATAGCCTCAGTCCACTTAGTAAAGTAGTTTGTAGTTGTCAAAATAAAAATATGTCATGTAGAAGATGGAGGATCGATAGGACCAATAAATTCTAGACCCCATTTAGAGAAAGGGAAATTCGGGAGGACGGGTTGTAAAGGCATGGAAGAAAGAAGTTCTTTCCCAACAAATTTTTGGCATTTATCACAAGATCTTGCGAATTTGTAGGAATCTTGAAATATGGAAGGCCAATAATAACCATTTCTTATAATTTTAAAGGCAGTAGCTTTAGAAGAAAAATCACCACCAACATGAATTACAGAAACTGACAATCCATGAATTTCATGTAACAATTTTTGTGCTTATTCATCATTCACACATCGGAGTAGTAAACCATCATCACTATTAGGTTGGCGAACACTCTCTATGTATGGTAAAATTATTCCTTCCCTTCGGACTATAATGTTCTTTATGTTCTTAGGGGCAAGCATATGTGTTTCGTCAAGCGAAAGATATCCACTTGTTAAATCTTGCCAGTCTCTTCCTAAAATAATTGAATAATTTCTTACTGGCATATAAATTACCCGGGTGTTGAGGGTGGTTCTTATTTCAGGATGTGCACACATAAATAATGTTACATCTTTGATTTTGCCTACAATTGACAGTTGCAAACTATTATAAGAGGGCATGCTTCTAGAATTTTCATTAGTGCACGATAAACCAAGCTCTTCCATTATAATTTTTTACATTACACTTGGACCAAAACCGCCATCAATTAGGAAAAAATGAGCTATTTTATCCATGATCTTTATAGAAATATAAAAGGGAGTATTTTTTACAAGTTTCCTAAAGTTATTTATACCTATATTATTTACAGTTGAATACTCTTCAAAAAGATTGGCTATAGTAGAAACTCTACCTTCCATAAAATTATTGAGCTGATTTTGTTGTTCAGGGACGGAAACCATGTCCAAAAGGGTAGCATCAGCCTTGATATTATCCAATTGGTTAAGGATGTTGTATTTAGAAGAGGGAAGAGGGGAAGGAATTCTTTGATTTTCTGGAACTCTAACAATTTGTGTATCAATGCTCTGAGAAGGCGTGCTTGGTGTGGAAGAAGTATGAGGAGGGTCATATTTTCCCTTGGAAATGTAATATTTGTTCCTGGTATTGATTATCATAACATCCTCTGGTTCAACCCAATCTATAACCGTGATTTTGGTATCGGGCCTTTTGTCAAAGATTTTATCTCTGGCATTTTTTTAACTTCACAAGTACTTTCCTCATGATTTTCTTCACAAAAGTTACACCAACTTCCCTTTCATTTGTAAGATATCATCCTATTGTTCATATCTTGCATGAGTTGTAGGAGAGAAGACATATATGTTTTCTTGACCGATTCCCCTTTAGGGAGAACCGTTCTTTCGAGATTCTCCTCATATTCTAGACAAGTATGAAGGGAAAAACCAAGATTGTCAATAGCCTTTTCTTCAAGTCTATGATGATAAGGTGAAGGCAATGTATTATAATAATGCATGAAGGTGGCTTGATTTTTAGGGTGGATTAATTCGGGGATTTGGTTGTATAGTTGGGTGAGGCGAAGGTTAAAATACTTAACGGTTTCACCATCCTTATAAGAAATATTGTTGTATTCCCTTAACTACTCTGTTGGACTTTTGGACTGTCCATAAGTGGACTTGAACCAATAAACCAATTCTTCCCATGTAGAAATAATTTTGGCAGGGGGGTCAAAGAAGTCTGTTGCAGCTTTTTCTTCAACAGAATTGAAAAATAAGCGCATACAAGTGTCGTTTTCGTTAGCCCCGATGTTATGACAATCATTAAAAAATGCTACTAGGTGTTCATTTGTAGTAACTGTATTATTCCCCGAGAAATTAGGAATATGTTCCTTAAAATTCGGTAGTGGGTGAGTAGAGGGTGCCAGATTCAAAGGAGAAGACACGTGCCATGGAGTGGTCCTAGCATCTTCTTCAAACTGGAAAATCCCATACCTATTTATCACTTTAGTAGGATTGGTAGTGGATTGGACAGGGATCTGGTAGCTGTATATACTACCAATTACTGACAAAGCAGAAGGTTGGGAGGAGGAGGTACCTCTAGTTCCACTACGACTACCTGCAGATGTCATATTGAAGGTAATAGGTATAGGTGATGATGGTGAACTATCAGAATCTAACAAAGTTCTCCTTAGATAACTTTCTTGAGTTTATAGAATGACTTTCCTTCTTCCTATTTCAAAAATAGGAGTAGCTTCAAGGGACAATCCTCTTCTTCTTCGAGAAATACGAGGATTCGAGCACATGAAAAGAAAAACCAAGGACTTAGGAAAAAAGAAGTTACTGTTGATTTATGGGATTCCTTTGCATGGATTCCCAACATTCACGGATACCTATATCTCTTTCAATTACTTCCCAAGAGCATTCAAGTTCAGCTCGAGTACTAGCAGTTTCTAAAATAGTGTATAACAAGATTAAGGCAATGTTATTTTGGTCATTAAGACTGTTTCCAATCTTGGGTTGTCTTGTGACAGGTGTTGTCATGGAAAAAATCAATCAAGGAGTATTTAAACAAAACAGATAAATTTAAATATAATCGTGAATACAATCAACTAGAGAGATATGGAAGATCTCCACAGTATGGTCGCCAAATCAATGTTGACAAAAAGGTATGGAAAACCTTACTCAAGAATTTTTAGATCTTCTCGGGCTAAGACAAGATAGTTCGGAATGTCTCATGGGGTTTATATCCTCTTAACAATCGCTTAATCCACAAGTATTAATTACAAAGGAATAAGGTTTGTTTTTATGTGTTGTATATATCAGTGCAAAAGAAGTAAACTTTAAACAAAGTTACATAAAAGTGTACAAAAAATATACAAATGTATATATGGAGATCAAAGCAAAAGAATGAAACAGATCATTAAAACACATGTGTGGTACTGAAACAGTAATCTGATTTTTCATTTATTTCATTTTGAGAAACAAAATTGAGTTCTCTCTACAAACCCCTGCAAGGGTAGGGACCAAAATCAAATTTAGAAGCCTTCGATGGACACCATACAAAAAGACTTTGACAATAAATAAGAAAACCGAAGCTAAATATCTGGATCATCTTGACATAAATTGTTGTAACTTGACTCTGAAAGATATTATTTATCAACCATGAAACTCAATTCACGCTCAAACAATAATACAGAGATTGTCAAGGATAAACCATACACCTTTAGAACAAGTTGTTGAAATCTGTGATTCGGTTTTTAAATCCTGTTTCCTTCAGTAAGACCATGTTTTCATCAAGAGGATTAGGTTTTCTAGTAAACTCATAATGAATGAAATTTGAAAGTATCTCACTAATGTAGAGAAAACCTTATGGTTGTAATTCTCCTTCAATTCTTCCCCCCCTTTGTCTCCTCATTTGATTGAGAATTTATTCTCTCTCAATAAGTTATGGTAGTTGAACTACCTTTCTTTATTTAAGTCAAATTAATTTAACTAATTAGTTTGAGACAAATAAATAATAGTAATATATAAATAAGGGTCTTAAATAATAACTAAATAGGTGTGACCCCTTGCGACTCCCAATTATTTCCTTTTATATCTATCTAACATAACAAATATCCAAATTATTTAATTCAAAAATATATCCTTGTAACTCTCGCTTCATATATATATGCTCAAATAATAAATATCAGCAAAATGTAATATAATCATGTCCCCAAAAATAACATCATATCCAAGTTGTCTAATAAAAAAAAACTCAAATGAATCTTGATGTCCAAAATTGTGCCAAATATATGCTTGTTGTTCAGAAATTTATCAAAATAAAAATATTGTCTTCAGCATATAAAATAACCTCAATCATCAAAATACATATTTACTATGTGAGGCAGTAGGCCTCTTCTCGTTGTTGTCCCCTTTTGAGTTTTTTGTGGCAGCCTTTGACTGGTTAGAGCCTTGAGGATGAATTGCACTAATGACATGAGAACAATCATCCTTAATATGAAGGTGAGAGGAAACTGACTTGGAAGAATCTTTGGATGAGTTGGAGTGAGTGGTTATCCCCTTTCCTTTATATTGCATAGGCTCGAGGACATCTGTTTTTAATCATTAAAATCCATATTTACTATGTGATGCATTAGGCCTCTTCTTGTTGATGTCCCCTTTTGAATTTTATGTGGCAACCTTTGACTTGTTAGAGCCTTGAGGATTAATTGCACTAATGACATGAGAAAATTCATCCTTAATATGAAGTTGAGAGGAAACTGACTTGGAAGAATCTTTGGATGAGTTGGAGTGAGTGGTTATTCCTTTTCCTTTGTCCTGCATAGGCTTGGGGACATCTATTTTTAATCTTTTACTGGCATGTGATGACTGCACAGGTGAGACAACAAGCTCAGTTTGGGAAACTTGATATTTTGGTGGTGGAGGGGGTAATGGAAATGATGCAGTGGGCCAACTGTGGTTGTGAATATCAGGTTGATGTACAATATATTTCCAACCATCGTTGGTGAGAGGTTATGGTCGCATCAACACGTGGGGAGGGACTCGGACACCGGAAAGGTTTTGATGTGATTGGAAAAGAGGTCTTTCGGGCTGGGGTTGGAAGATTCCTTGACCTACTAAGTTAAAGAAACCATCTTGGAAAAGGTGGTTCAATTCCTGGGGTTAGCATTAAAATGTATAGAGAAATGCGGTCTTATATGTCCTTTCTACCAATTTCTCCTACCTATGTTACCTCTACCATTACTGCCCCTACTGAAAAAATCTCATCCTGTAGCAATATTCAATGAATCATGAAATATTGTTAATAATCCATACATGAAACTACACTTAAATAAAATCAAGAGTTGGTTCTATTCTTTACCACAAAACCCATGCAATTCATCTATAAAAATTACATTAATCAATTTCCATATGAACAAGCAATGATAGGGTCATTGTGAATATGAGGGGCTTATAGTGTGCATAAAATGGTAGCATGGAGGGGAAAATATACATTGATAATGTTCAAACAATCATAAAAATAATAAAATTGTGTATATAACCATCTCTTAAAACACCAATCATCAATTAACCTCCATCTTCGTTTCTTTTATTTTCATACAGACTTTTCCTTAAAAATGAGTAATAATAGAACAAGGAGTGTAAAAAGTGTAAATGGGATAATGAAGGGAGTGTAATGTACGTAATATGGTATAATGTAAGGAACTCCAATGGTTATTTTTCTTCATTATCCATACAAAACAATGCCATCATCATAACAATGAAATTTCCAAACCCTTTCTTGTTTCAAAATCAAAATTCAATACTCTGTTTCAAAATTCTAAAATTGGTGCTTCACTTCTAGACCGTTCATTGTGCCTTTTGTAATTACATTTACAGAATTCATTTAGTAAATACTGTCCAAGAAACAATTCAACAGACTTAACACATCTTGCGCACAATAGGGTCAAGGAAACATAGTATTCCAACAACCAAAACTAAAAGTCGAAGTATGGACAGACTGGGTCCAAAACATTGCCATCGGTATTCTTTAACCACTACATAATTTCTTGAAATAAACCAAAAAGGAACCCCCATGGATAACACAAAATTAAAATGAGATTTCAAATAAAAAAACTTCCAGAATTCATGTTCACAGAGTTCATTCAACATATATATAATCCGTCAACAGAGGTATTTTATCCATCCATAGAAATTTACCACCTTGAGCACACTAACACAACACGGCTATATCTCTTAAACAATGTCTTACAATACTATCATCACTTCAATATTCCCACATAACAGACTGTGTTTTATAAATAAGTGAGCTTGGCCTTAACTCTTAAGTAACAAATCGACAAAAACTTCATGACAAAAGAGATGCGAACAACACCTTTATCAAATGTTGGGTTAGCCATCCTTACACAGTTATTCAAATGTAGGGTTTAAGATACCATTCATCAACAACAATGAGGTATGGGAGAGCAAGCAGGAAAACACTTTGAGGGTTTAATCAAAAGAACGCTTCAACAGTCTTTTACCACATTTAGTTTCCACATACCTCTTCACAGACCCTTTATAGAGGCTGCGAGAAAAACATCCATGATAGCCATATAAATAATTGACTGTAAAAGTCTAAATATAATCCAAAGTCCACAATTAATGACACCATTTTGTAACAAAGATGCAAGAAACAATGAAAATCCAGAGACGAGGAAGACCCAAAACAATTTCCCACAAGTTTTTCCCACATATAAAGAAACAGAGAAACCATTGTTACATCAACAGCGAGAAACACTCACACATCGTTCAACTATGAATTTTCTTGCATATAAACACCACAAATACCAACTTCATCCAAATCCAATACACAGTTGGAAAAAAACCCATATGCCATAACCTTGGAAAATCACAGACAATAAGCAAATGCAAGAGCCAACTTTTGATTTAATTAACGAGCAGAGAAAGAATTCATGGATGTAGCAGAAATAACCCTCATACCTGGGTGCAAAAATGCCAAGGAAAATCCACAAAGTCCTAACACTTCTTCCATGGTTGAGAAAAACGGAGGCAGCAGCAACCAACAAAAATGACCAAATGCAAAACAACAAGGGTGGCGACCATCGAGGTAGGTTAGAGCGATGTGCATTTACTGCATGTCTTATCGACACTTACTCCTTCAACCATATCTAGTACGAGCGAGATATTTCCATAACAATTCAATGCAAGCGGGATACGCCACACTTTTCCTTTACTTTCAAACTTTAACATATGTGCCAACATTTTTTTTTTTAACCCTAATATAATATATGTCAACACTTGCTAGGGAGACCATGTCCCAACTCTTAAGCTTTAAACTTTAAACAATAGTTCATAACCAGTTGGACAACTGAGAGGGGGGGTGAATCAGTTGTTTACCGAGCTTGAACATTTATACTTATTTTTTAATTCTTCACAAAGCACTCAATGACAATCACAATGATGCAGGGCAATAAGCAATAGCATATTCAGCATCAGTCACACATATGAGATACACAAAGATAGATTTTCTTGAGGAAACCCATACAAGGTAAAAACCTCTTCTTCTTTATATGATAAGTAATATTTACATTCTTTACATTATCATACATATGAGCACCAACTCATAATAAGGTTGCAACCTCTGCGTTGCAAGCTGCTACTTGCTGAGAGCACCAACTCTTTGTTTTCTCTAGCACCAACTCCCTGGTTTCTCTAGCACCAACTAGAAGGAAGCTACAAATCCCTGTGTTCAAGCACTCCCTTGAACCTCTGAGGACACCAGTCCTCCCTAGCACCTCTCTACCACCCTGGTTTATGAATATGAATTATTGAAACTTATTACAGTGATATAGTGTTCAACAACAGCTTACCATTCTCATCATTGTTCTGCAAGATTTTACCTCTGGTAGAAACCATCAGTAGTTTACTTGTTGTTATAGTGCGAACCTTGAAATAGAGCCCAGCTATGCTAGCTCCTTGCTCTTATGTGACCACTGGCAGTGACCACCAGCTACATAAACATTTCAGCATTTTAGCATTTCGGCATTTGGCAATTCGACATTCGTGTGACCAAGTGTCTCGACACTCCCAGTCGTGATCCCTGAAACTCTAAAAAGGAGCTTGTCTGCACTAGCTCCTTCCCCCATATTCTGTCGATGTGACCACAGGCGGTGACCATCGGTTAGTTCGAAACTGCATTTCACAATTTCGCATTTCGGGGATTCTCCAGTCAGTCCCTTGACTCCTCCAACTCTCGATCCCCGAAATGGGGTTTAGCACGGACTAGCTCCTTCCTCGATATGACCATGGCCAAGACCAAGCACTAATCCATAAAGTGTTTATCATGATTTTTCATTTCGGCACTTCAGTGTTCTTGTGGTGAAGTGTTCTTGATAACTCCAAGTTCCAATATCTGAAACATTGAAATGCAGTCGGATCAATGGTCCAGTACTCTAGCATTTCTAATTTCGATGAATTGCATTTCGCGACTTTAGGTTTCGCGATTTCAGGACTCCTGAGATGCAGTGTCCTGACTCTTGACCTCTCAACCTCCCGGTATCCAAAATTCCGGTGTGGAGTCTTTTATCATTTCGCGACTTCGGGTTTCGTGACTTCGGGACTCTTTATGATGAGAGTCTTTGTCATTTCCATCTCCCGGTATCTGAAATCTTGGTATCCAATACTTAGAAATGGAGTTGAATCAACGGTCCACGATCTCCTTGAACCAATGGCTCGGATCTCCATTTTTCATTTCGCAATTCCGGCACTCTTGTTGATGAGAGTCTCTGACATCTCCATCTCCCGGTAACTGAAATCTCGGTATCCAACTCTCTGAGTGATGCGCCTTTTTCGGGTTTTCGGGATTTCGCATTTCGGCACTTCGGGACTCTTGAAGATGAGAGTTTCTGACATCTCCATCTCCCAATAACCGAAATCTTGATATTCAATACTCCGAGTGGTGCGTTTGTTTCGGGTTTTCGAGATTTCTCATTTCGGCACTTCGGGACTCCTGATGACAAGAGTTTCTGACATCTCCATCTCCCGGTAACCGAAATCTCGATATTCAATACTCCGAGTGGTGCATTTGTTTCAGGTTTTCAGGATTTTGCATTTTGGCACTTCGGGACTACTGATCACGAGAGTCTCGACTCTTGACTTCTCCATCTCCAGGTAATTGAAAATTCAAAATGGAGTCTTCATTGAGGTGCCTGGTTTGGATTTTTTGGGGTTTCGCATGTCACCTTGCTCGTTAAAGAGAGTGCAGGTTCTCCTGGATCCAACGTCGGTCAGACCTCTAGCTCGGATCTGATGTTCATAAGGAATTCTCCTGAATCCAACGCCGCATACTCTGATCTTTCCATCAATGACAATCTCACCTGCCTGAAAACTTGCCAACAATCTCCCCCTTTGGCATTGATGGAAACCCTGAGCGTCTTCGCTAATCCGTTTGGACCTCCAACTGTAGCATCCTGCCCAGACCACTCCTTTTCTCCCCCTTTGACATCAATGTCAAAGAAAAACATGCTCCCCCTGAGTTGTTGCAGTAATTTTTAGAAGGCATTAGATATTCAAACAATACAAAACTCCCCCTAACAAGATGGACTCTCTTAGGTGTGAGACGAAATGACACCCAGCTTCTGTCGGAGATATTCAAAAGGTGTCTTAGCTAGGAGTTTAGTAAAGATGTCTGCAATTTGTTCTATGGTTGGAATGTATTGGACCTGAACAACCTGATTAGTGACCTGCTCTCTCAGAAAATAGTATTTTATGGGAATATGCTTGGTCTTGGAGTGGAATACAGGATTCTTAGACACATTGATGGAACTAGTGTTATCACAATGAATTGGGATCGGTGTAGTGTATTTTACCTCCAAGTCTGCAAGTGTCTGAATCATCCATAATACCTGAGTGCAACAGGTAGCAGCAACAATATACTCTGCCTCTGTGGTTGATAAAGAAATGGAACCTTGCTTTTTACTAAGCCATGCTACTAATGAGTCACCCAAGAAGAATGCTCCTCCACTGGTGTTTTTTCTCTCATCAACACAGTTTGCCCAATCTGCATCTGAATAAGTAGTTAACTGAAAATTATGATTTCTGGGATAACACAGACCATAAGTCATTGTTTCTTTCAAATACCTTAATATTCTTTTGACAGCTTGCAAATGACTATGTTTAGGTGCAGACTGAAATCTTCCTACCATTCCTACAACATGCATTATATCTGGGCGAGATGTTGTGATGTATAGCAGGATGCCTATCATTGATCTATATGAACTTTGATCAACATCAGGTGAGTCATCATCCTTGCTTAATTTGCATCCAGTAACCATAGGTGTACCCACAGGTTTGGAATCTTCCATTTGAAATATTTTCAGCATTTCTCTTAGATATTTTTCTTGAGAAATGAACATCCCTTCAAACCTTTGAGTAATTTGCAGACCAAGAAAAAATGACAGTTCTACTATCATGTACATTTCAAACTCAAATTCCATGGCAAAAGCAAACCATTGTACCAATGGATCCTTATTACATCCGAAGATGATGTCATCTACATAGACCAATACGATGAGCAAACTATTATCCTTTGCTTTAATATACAGATTGTTGTCAGTTTTTCCTCTCTTGAACCCTTTGTCTTTGAGATACGTATCCAGTATGTGATACCAGGCTCGAGGGGCTTGTTTTAACCCATATAAATCTTTCTTCATCTTGCATACTAAGTCAGGGTTATCAGACAGTTTGAAACTCTCCATTTGTTCCATATAGACTTCTTCACTTAAATTTCCATTTAGAAAAGCTGACTTGACATCCATTTGATAGACTTTAAACCTTTTATGACAAGCATAGGCAAGAAACATCCTAATTGCTTCTAATCTTGCTACGGGCACAAATGTTTCATCATAATCCAATCCTTCTATCTGAGCATATTCTTTATAGGCTAACCTTGCTTTGTTCTTGACAACTTGTCCTTCGTCATTCAACTTATTTTTAAAGATCCATCTGGAGCCAATGACGTTTTTACCTTCAGGTCTATGAACCATGTCCCAAGTATTTTTTTTCTCAATCTGATCAAGTTCATCATTCATTGCTTTAACCCAGTGATCATCTTTGCTGGCTTCATTGAAATTTCTTGGGTTCCAGCATGGATATGAAAGATATATGAGATTGTTCGGTGGTTTTGATTAGCTTTCTCCTGGTTTGTACACCTTTCTCTTTTTCTCCAATTATCTGACTTGCAAGATGATTCTTTTGAATGATCCTGGAGGAGGAATTTGAAGTTGATTGCTGATTTGAGTATGTCTGAGTGTCTAAGTCTTCATCTGATTCAGAGTCTTCTTTTTCTGATTCTTGGACCTGTTCATCTTCAGTTTTATTTGTGTCTTCTGTAGAAGACTCATTCCTGTACATCTCTCTTGTTGGAATTCCTTCATCAACTTTTACATCAATACATTCAACCATTTTATGCAGCCTCTTATTATAGCATCTGTATCCTTTACTGTTTATAGCATACCCCAATAAGATACCTTCATCATCCCTGTCATCATATTTGCCAAGGTTCTCATCATTATTCTTTATGTAGCACTTACTCCCAAAGACTTTCAAGTGTTTAATTGAAGCAGGTCTCCCAAACCACAGTTCACAAGGTGTCTTGTCACTTTGTGGTCTGAGGTGGGATTTGTTAAGAACATGGACTGTTGTGTGTATTGCTTCCACCCAGTAGGTTTGACTAATGTTCTTCTCATTCATCATTGACCTAGCCATTTCCTGCACTGTTCTGTTTTGCCTCTCAACTACTCCATTTTGTTGTGGAGTTCTTGGGATTGTGTATTCTCTCTTGATCCCATGTTTGTCACAGAATTCCTTGAAGTCACTTGACATAAACTCTCCTCCTCGGTCTAATCTTACTGCCTTTAACCTCTTGCCTATTTGAGTCTCAGTTAAAGCCTTAAATATTTTAAACTTCTCAATTGCTTCAGCTTTTTCTTTGAGAAAGGCAACCCAAGTCTGGAGTAATCATCAATAATCAGCATGAAGTAGTTTTCTTTCTCTGTGCCTTCCTGTCTTGATGGTCCACATAAATCCATATGAACTAGTTGGAGTGGTTTCTCTGTTGAAGTAAAACTTTTGGACTTAAATTGTGTCTTGTTTATCTTTCCTACTTGACAAGGTTTACACATTGAATCTTGGGGCTTTGATATTCTCAGAAGATATTTTATTGCCTCGAGATTTATGAGTTTGATTAAGTGGTCAAATTTTAGATGTCCAAGTCTCTTATGCCATAACTAGCTTTCATCATGTTTGCTTAGATGACATTCTTCTCTATTTTCTTTCAGCACATATACATTATTTTCTGTCCTTGTGCCTTTGGCCACCACTTGACCTGAGTTTACAGAATTTATCTTGCATTCCTTGGACGTGAACACCACTTCGAATCCTTTGTCACACATTTGACTTACACTGAGCAGATTATGTTTCAGCCCATCTACAAGTAGAACATCTTGGGATTTTCCTTTTCCATTACTTAAACTCACCATCCCTTTACCCTTTATTTTACCTGGAAAATGGTTGTCTTCTTTGAGAAAATCGATTTCTTCCATGCTGATAACATCTTTCAGCAGGGAGCACACTATTTCTTTGTTTTACAGATTTAGTCCTGGCACCTTTTTCCTTACTCGTCCTGGGCAGCTGACTGTCTTCCTTTGTTTCTGCAGGTTTGTTGTTGTCATTGATTGTATATTTGACAAACTTGATGGGTTCTTCGTCTCTTGGCTTCCCACTACTTGATCCCTCTTCATAACCCAAACCAGCTTTTAGCTTTGGATTCCTTTTTAATCTTTTTGAGGCTCTGATACTTGACAGATTTTGATTATACAAGGCTTGAAACTTCTCCATCTCTTTCCTAGTTTTCACTACTTCTTGTTTTAATGCTTCACATCTTGCCTTCTTTTCTGATAACTGTCGTTTCAGAATATCTTCAATTTTCTTTGCCTCTTCTAATTCTACTTTTAGTAGGACAAGGTCTTCATTAGGTTCTTTACTGTCTTTCTCGAACTGTATTAGAAATTGTCTTTGCTTTCTGTTCTTGATTCTTAGTCTGTCGATCTCTTCCAGTGCACTGATCAGTTCTCCTTCCATGTCAACCACAGCTTTATCTTTATTAACATCACTCCCTGTGTTGTTATTATCATAGTCCTCTTTGGCCATAAGTATGAAGTCATTTAGTTTATCTTCAATAAATGAATCATTATCTTCATCATCTGAAGGATCATCATCATTGTTTACACAAAGACTTTTCTTCTTAAAGTTATTCTCTTTAAAGAAATTTATGTGTTTGTACTTCTCCTCATCATCACATGTCTGATCCTTTCCTTTGTGGGGACATTTATTTGCAAAATGACCTATCCTACCATAGTTTAATCATTTGAAAGGCAGTTTACCTTTGTATTTTCCCGATCCCTTCTTCAGTCTCTTCACAATTTTTTCTTCAATTTCATCGAGCTCAGAATCCTCATTCTTGTCTGCCTTAAATGATGCTTCTCTGGAGGTGGGTTTATCTTTAACTATTCTCATTTCATATGCAGTCAATGTTCCTAGAAGTTGATCAAACTCCAAGGTTTTTAGATCATTTAGTTCTTTTATAGCAGAGACCTTCAGATTGAACCTATCTGGGAGAGATCTCAAGATTTTCTGAACTAAAGAAGGTTCCTCAATTGTTTCACCAAGTGATTCCATTGCATTTACCATTTCTTCTACTCTCAGAAAGTATTTTCCAATAGTTTCATCTTCTTTCATCTTCAGCTGTTCAAAATGCATTCTATAGGTTTGAAGCTTGGCATCCTTTACCTTCTCATTACCTTCATAATTGTTAACGAGTTTGTCCCACATTTCTTTGGCAGTTCCTAGATGCATAACTTTTACAAATTTTTCTTCTGCAAGCCCACTCAATATAGCATTCATAGCCTTAAGATTGAATCTAAATTCTAGTTTGTCATCCTTATTAGCTAGTACAACTAGCTTTACATAACCAGTATCTACCACATTCCAAACATCTGCACCTAAAGCCATTATGTAGGTTCTCATTCTAACTTTTCAGAAGGCAAAGTTTGTTCCATTGAACATAGGGGCCTTATTGGTTGAATTTCCTTCATGGATTGACATGTTTAAGCTCTAGGATCTACCTTTAGATAAAAGGGGTCGGCTCTGATACCAATTGTTGGACAACTGAGAGGGGGGGTGAATTAGTTGTTTACCAAGCTTGAACAATTATACTTACTTTTTAATTCTTCACAAAGTAGTCAATGACAATCACAATGATGCAGGGCAATAAGCAATAGCATATTTAGCATCAGTTGCACATATGAGATACACAGAGACAGATTTTCTTGAGGAAACCCATACAGGGTAAAAACCTCTTCTTCTTTATATGATAAGCAATATTCACATTCTTTACATTATCATACATATGAGCACCAACTCATAATGAGGCTTCAACCTATGCTTTGCAAGCTGCTACTTGCTGAGAGCACCAACTCTCTGTTTTCTCTAGCACCTACTAGAAGGAAGCACCAACTCCCTGGTTTCTCTAGCACCAACTAGAAGGAAGTACCAACTCCTTGGTTTCTCTAGCACCAACTAGAAGGAAGCTACAACTCCTTGTGTTCAAGCACTCCCTTGAACCTCTGAGGACACCAGTCCTCCCTAGCACCTACCTACCGCCCTGGTTTATGAATATGAATAACTGAAACTTATTACAGTGATATATTGTTCAACAACAGCTTACCAGTCTCATCATTGTTCTGCAATATTTCGTTGTTCTGTCTTTCTCACTGTCTTCCTGCATGCATCCATTTCACTTGTATGTTCTTCTGCCTCTTATTCTTTCTATGCCATTCCCATTCAATGCACCTTTTGTCTTCAGTCCATTTCAGCTGCTTCACACCCCTTACTTCTTCACACATGCATTACTCCACCTCAATAACAACAACACCCATCTCTTCTTTCTTCTGCCTTTTTATAGTATCTGTACACATTTTACAGTCTATGCCCAATTCTTATGCATCCTCTTCATGTTGAGTGCTCTGCATGTTCATCATAGCAACTCTTCAGCTTCCCTGGTTGTTAAACCCACGCATCCACCATCACTGGGTGTTACGCTGAGATTCCTCAGCCTCTTTGGCAGATGTGACTCGTCGTCTTCTTTGGCACAGTCGAGATTAACCTCTCTGTTGTAGTCACAGGATTCAATGCTCTTCCAACTGTCAATCACCTCTATGGCCAGTCCTCATTCCACCGGAAGGTTCCTTCAGACTCTTCCACTCCTTTGGTAGTTACACAAAATTATTTTCCACACCTCTGGTATAAACCATCAGTAGTTTACTTGTTGTTACAGTGCAAACCTTGAAATAGAGCCTAGCTATGCTAGCTCCTTCCTCTTACGTGACCACCGGCGGTGACCACCAGCTACATAGACATTTTGTTAAATTATGTACCAAGGCAAGTGTTTCTCTTCCCTAAGCCCTAAGGGGGAGAAATTGTCGAATATGGGTCTTAGTCAAATTAATTTGTGAGATGCAAATTAAAAGATAACTTCATGATTGAAGTGAGGGTGAGTGAAGAGACACAAAATCTCAGCCACCCATCTAATCTAAACTCAGCCATTAGATTAGAAAACTCC
>SNQJ01S0049480.1:68075-93382 GCA_010110895.2 Picea sitchensis | reverse complement strand
ACCAGCAAATGCCCAAAGTCATGAAGTTCTAAATGCCGAAGTCCCGAATTGGACATGAGTTGTCTGATCTAAAGAATACTTCGGGTGCATTCTCAACCATTGATCAAAATACAATGGAAGGATAGCGTAAGTAGAAATAGCCGAAGTCCCAAGGTAAATGGTGGCCATCCATCTCAAANCCCATCCATCGGATCAAGAAGTGAAAGGATAAGTGTAAGGATTGACTCTAACCATTGATATGGTTCCATGAAATAAATGTGAACCATCTGATATGTTCGGCGAAATCATATAGAAATATTTGAAAGGACAAAGTCATGAAGTCCCGACAGTTTTCCATCTCATCGGGAGATTAAATCATGACCGTTGATTCTGATAAAGTGCTCAAGCGTTGTTATAGGATAAATCCATAAGTGTGGACACAAAGCGATCTCCCTAGATCCACCTGGATCTAGAACAAAACAGGACAGAATGATACTCTTTCCTTAGATTTAGATTATTGAATGTACTAGGAGGCAAGAATCATGAGCATACCTTATGATCGCTTCCTTGGGTCTTTGTTGTACCAGCTTCGCTCTGATGCTCTTGTGTAGTCATGATCAAGACAATAGAAACCAATCGAAGTGAAGTAAACACATTCTATTCAATAATCAATCTATGCATATGATCAAGGAGTTATGCAATAAAGTACAATTCACTTTATGGGAAAGGGACACATTGTTGTATTATATTGATAGAAAGTAAAACTTACAACCAGGGCCTTGATGTTGAAAGCCTCCTTTCGATGACCCCTAGCTCTGACACACACACTTGCTCACTTGCATGAAGAAGATCAACCACTTTTTATAACCCTGCTCGAGTTCTTAGTTGTTGTAGCATCAATCCTTCACACAATCTTTCACAAATTCTCCAATGTCTTCTTAACCTTGTTTGCTTCTAACCTTTTCCATGAGAATCCTCTCATTATATATGAGGAAATAAATTAGTTATCTTGATAAGAATGATCCCAAGATATCAGGAAAGCCAGTACTTAGATAACCATTCGAATTCCATCTCATCATTCTAGAATATTCCCTTCTAGAAGCTTCGAGAATTCTTCTTTTTCTCTTCTTTAGAAAGTGTTCGCACCCTAGCAGTTAGGCACAGTGCGAACTTCTCGCACCCTGGCTTAAGGTGGACTGCGAGAATCAAGCATTCTCGCAGGAAAATATATAGACAGCCTGCGAACCTTCCTCAAAAGTATGTTTTCTAAAGAGAGATGAAGGTAACTTTTCTCAGGAAAAGATTCTAATGAAGAGCCTGAGTACACCATCCTTAATACATCATCATGATGACCAAAATTATGGGTAACAAGCGCTCACTTGTCCTAGCATCTGGTCACCACTGTTAGTCGTATAGAATAGAGAAATAAGGGTAAAATGAGGTAGCACTTTAAATTGATAAGCATGTGGTTCTATGCCCATGATCATATGAAAATGGTTTGAAGGAAGCGCCTCATATAGTTTTAATTCGATAGAGAGTTAACACTAGAACAATACAGAGAATCGATAAAAGATCAGATATGATCTGTTAGTGAGAAGAGAATGCAGTAGAAGCATGAGAACGATATGATTAGTCGATCCATGTCTTTGATCAACTCATGAAGACAAAAGAACCAACATACAGTCATGATTAAAAGAGAGCTAATTCATGATCATTATGAATAAAGGTTAAAAGGAAAAATGATATTAATTAAAGATTAATATTATCATTTTAAATGAAAAGGTACAATGGTTCAAATATCAAAAGACGCAATGATTCAAATTCACACTAGTTGGAACACTATATAAACAAGAAGAAATGGTGAGAAGAAGTGTAGTTGAATTTGTTGAAATATATATATTTATATATAATGGATTGAATGAAGATTCATTATATCAAGTTGGTGCATGTTTACAAGTTGGGTCTTGTTATGAGGATTGCATTCTTCACAACTCAGTTGGATCTGAAAAACAAGATGGGACTTATTATGAGGGTTGGATTCCTCATTTCTCAGTTGGATATGAGAAATACAAGTTGGGTCTTGTAATAGAGACTTGGGTCTCTCATAATTGTATGAATATGATATTCAAATATTAATCTTATGTATTCATTCAAGTTATTTAAATAAATAAAATATTTCTTCTTTTATATATTGATTGAGAAAATGAAATAAATATTTGTTGTTCAGTTAATTTGTGAAAAGAGGAAAATTGCCCAAATATTTGTGACATTGATTCACCTCCCTCTCTCAGTGTCAAGTACCCATTTCAACAATTGGTATCAGAGCGGGTTCCTTCAGCACAATTTAAACATTGGAGGTAGATTCAGAATAAATGGGTGGACAAATTGTTATCTCCACAAATGAAGCTCCCTTATTTGATATAACATATTATTTATCATGGAGGGACTATATGAAACGATATCTGAAATCAAGAGGATCTAGAGTTTTGGATTCGGTAGTAAGTAAGCTCTGGAACTTAACTACTTCAAAGAGAAAATCCAAAACTACAAAGGAAGCAAGAAGGAACAATTCAGTAGCCTTAAAAGCAATTCAAGATGGATTGTCAGACCAAGTCAGAGAAAAGATGAGGCACTACAAATCTGCTAAAGAATTATGGCTTCACCTAGAAAATTGTTATCATAATGAAACACAAGAAGAAAATAAATCCTTTCAAAGTGAACAACAAGACTTAGATACAGAGGATTCTTTTCATAATAAAGAACAAGACTCTAATGAAGAGGATTCTTATCAGAATAAAGAACAAAACTCAGAAGAAGAGAGTTCTTATCAAGATAATGAAGAAGATAAAGAAAAGGAAAATTTGAATTAGATTGAAGAACATAGTTTAGAGAAAAATATTTCTAATCTTAATGAAATGTAGGATTCGATCTCAGTAAACAATGAGGAAGACAACCGCATCAAGGAATTGAGGAATACCTCAGCATTCACTAAAGAAAAACTATTGGGGTTTAAGATTGGTGTTATAACTACATTTGAAGTGATTAGTATGGAACTAGGAAATGGTCTATATATTGAAGTTACTAAGGATGTTCTTGATCATATTAAGTCAACAAATATGTGCACTCTAGAAGAGTTGGGGAAAATCCAACAAAAAAATATGATGCTACTACAACAGTTAGATCAATCTAACCATGAAAATCATGGACAAAAGTTTCAAATAGAAAACAAGGAAGAAGAGATCAAAAGTTTGAAAACCAAAGTTACTAATTTAATAGAAGAAATGGAAGAATTAAAGACACGTGACAATAAAAGAAAAGAAGTACTAAAAGAATCAGAAGAATGTTATGTTAACATTTATCCCATGGATGAAGTAGAAGAAGAACTATCAAAGGCCAAATATAAATTTGATTGGAGTCTCTATGTATACCACTTTTATCATAATGATTCAGACTATAGTTTTCTTCATGAATACACTAAATAATTTCTTGAAAAGAGTCAAAAGCATATCATGGAAATAAAGGAAATGTTGAAATAAAATGAAAAAAATCATATCTAAGAAAAAGTTTCAGTTATAAGAAAAAGAAGAGGAGATTGATAAATTGAAGACTGAAATCAGTCAGGCAAAAGAAGAAAATAAGGAAGATGATGAACTTAGAAGAAACCTTGCAGATCTAAAAGAACTAAGAGAAAGCAATGTCAGTCTGAAAACCCAACTTGAAGAAGCCAAAATAAGAGAGGAGGTAGTGAGGAACCAGTTGAACAAAAGGGAAAAAGCATGTCATAAGTTGGAAGCAAAAGTTGTGAATCTTAAAAAGGAGGTTGAGAATTCAAAAACTCAACTTGAGGAAATTAAAGAAAGTAAAGAAGACTTAAAGATCCAGTTAACAAGGAAAGAAAAATCTTACCACATGTTGGAATTGGAAATCATCAATTTGAAAAAGATAAATGAAAGTACTAATGTAAATCTGATGAATCAAATTGAAGAATCTAAGAAAAAGGAAGAAGCCCAAAAGATCCAAATAACTAAAAAGGAAGAATCATGCCAAATGTTTGAATTAGAATCCATCAACCTAAAAAGGATTAAGCTAGAATACGAGGAAGAAATTAAAATATTGAAAACTAAAGTTTTTGATCTTACAAAAGATATGGAAGAATTGAAGACATGTGACAAAACTATTAAATGAAAATAAGTCTTGGATGAGACAGAAGAAATAATCATCAATCTAAAGACTCAACTTGAACATGCTAAAGAAGTAGAAGATCCTCGAAGATTCAGTTGACTAAAAAGGAAGAATTATGTCAAATATTGAAGTTAGAAATAATCAATCTCAAAAAGATGAATGAAAAGAGAAATAACATTGTTAATTTCCAAAATAGCTCAGCTATCCTAGATAAGATTTGGAAGATCCAAATATCAGCTTATGACAAAACTGGTCTTGGATACAATAAGAAAGAAGACAATAACAAATGGAGCACCATTTACAAACATGAGAAAGGATCATCCTTCTTAAAAGGAAAAAGTGCAAGTGCAAAGAAATTAAAGTCATGAACTTTGTTAAGGAAGACAACTATAGAAGTAAAAAGGATGAAAAAAATCAAATGACAGATCTTTCAAGACAAAATAAAATCAAGATTGGAAATACCTTCAATGGATATTGCTTTTCTTGTCATAGCTTTGGCCATAAATCAATGGACTACAAGAAACTAGAGGAATGATATACAAGAAAATCCAAAAACTCAATCAAATGTTGGAGATGTAATTTTGTTGGGCACATAGCAAAATTTTGTCATACAATGAGATGTTACAACTGTGATAGGTTTGGGCACAAATCCCAAAACTGCAAGAATAAAAAAATTTGATATTTGAATAAGTCATTCAAGTCAGTGACAAAACATAATAAAAGTTGCAACAAGAAAGGAGATGACAAATATCCAAAAACACAATTAGAAAGAGAAGATCCAAAAAGCATAATATCTCACAAAAAGATATGGAGAATAAAATCTGAAGGACAAAGCAAGAAAGATGTTATTACACCTGAAAATGAAGAAATTAATAATAAGAAAATGATGGGTGAAGGTCTTAATAAATAATGTGAAATTCAATATGAAATAAATCAAGTTCAAGAAAAGGAAGTACCTATAGAATAATATGGGACAATATCAAATTTTGATGATGTCATAAGTTGTTAACAAAAGAATAAAAAAAAATAAAAATATATATATATATATATACAAAAAGAAGTTTAAATTGGTTTTTACAAAATACAAAGCAAGAAAGATGTTATTACACCTGAAAATGAAGAAATTAATAATAAGAAAAATGATGGGTGAAGGTCCTAAAAAACAATGTGAAATTCCATATGAAATAAATCAAGCCCAAAAAAAGGAAGTGCCTATAGAAGAACATGGGACAATATCAAATTCTGATGATGTCATAAGTTGTTAAACAAAGAATAAAAATAAAATATATATGCTATATATAAGCACAAAAAGAAGTTTAAATTATTTTACAAAATCAAAGGATTATGCCAAAGTGTTTCTAAATTAACATATGGAAAATCTTGATTATCTATAGATTAGTGGTCAAAAGAAAATCATTGGTAGAAGTATTGTAGAATACAAGAAGAAGAAAATAAAATAGCAGAGAATAAGGAGTATCATTCAACCAAGATCAATTGATTAAAAAAATGGTGACATTCTGCAAATAAATTGGTATCGTTCCTCAATTGATATTCCCATGAAATATCAAAGACAAATAAGAAGTAGATCAAAAATATCAATAAGATTCATACTCTTGTTCCATTTGACAAAGGAAAGTGAGTAAAAACTCAAGAGGAGTATACTTGTTATTAAACAAGAAAGTAATTAGGATTAAGTTTTGAAAAGACTTGATAATTACAAAATTGGGATCAAGAAGACTACTTTATTTGAACACAAAAATCCCAATAAACCGAGATAAGGCAAATTAATTGTGGGAAGAGACCTGTCAGAAAGAGCCACCCTTCAAAACAGTGGGGAGGGTAATGGCAGAGAGAGAGAGAGAGAATATTGTGGGGAGTCATTCAAGCATGGTAGGCATAGAATGATTGCAGTGGGAGTTACCCAAGTTCATATATTGGTCAGCAACATGTATAGATCGTGATGTTGATTATAGGAGAAACCCCTACATTGATGTCAAAGGGGAGAGTAAATTCATAGGATGGTTAATCATGACAGTGGGGAGCTTGTTTGAAGTTAGTGTGTCAGTCTCCAATGACAAAGGGGAGATTATTGGACATATTTTCAATGATATGTTGTCACTAATGTCAACAATTGATGTCATTATGATGTGATGATAAGTTGTTATGATGAACTGTCATTTGTCGATATATCATATATGAAATTGTCATTAACGTCATTATACAACAAATAAAGCAAAGAATGTATAACATTGCGAGTTCACTACCAAATATGAAGTATATCATTTAGCATAAAATGTCAAACAATATGCGAGATTAAAGCTCGTGAGGGTTAGAAAATGAAGATCAAAGATAAGAAGGAAGAGCACATTATATAACTGTCATTGGGATCGATGGGAATACTAAGAAGTTGATCGATGCACAAGAAAAAGTGAGAAGACTCAAAGAACCATCCGGACAAGAAATTCGACCTGCGGTTGGATCATCTCATATAACAAATACTCCATCATAAGGACTGGACCATGGGATTAAGGACCATTGAAGGATTGGTCAATGATTTATGGACCAAGTTGTGACCGCTGATTTGGTAAGCCTGATCAACGACAGGGATGAATTGAGGACAGAGAAAAGAGAATTAAATGACTCACTAATTCCATTCTTGCAATTGGTCTAGATCGTAAGACCTCATAAACCCAAATATTAACAATTGTGGTTGATCTAACAAAAAATCATATTAAGCCCATGAAGTCATCACCGGCCGGACATCACTTTGAGCGGAAGGATAGGATATAAGGGTTGAGATCTCAGATCTTGATGACTTGAATTCTATCGATATCTAATCACATTAAGTGGAAGGATAGGATGTTTGAGGCAAAGGACCGGAGAATTTGAATATTTTGAAATTTACAAACCGTTGATCATTCTAAAGTGGAAGGATAGGGATAAGCTAGAAGAAGAGTCGTTGGATTGAATCCAAGGAAAAATAGTATCACAGATAGATCAAGTCGTTGATCTAAAACCATGATCAACCCAACAACAACATTCATTTCGGTTAAAATTTGTGAGAAAAGTTACACTGGAATCTCACTTCGAAAGTATTGTGAAGTCAAGAGGTCGAATTATTCGAAGTCCTGAAAGCCAAAAATCTGAAGTAACTCTTAGCCGTCGATACGAGATACAATTTGGATACTATTTTGACCGTTAGATCGAGATCCACGCTAGCGGCACCACCATGTTAGTAAGGACATGCAGCATTCATGTCGAAGAAGGGGACATGCAGGTAGACCATTTCATCAAAACATGTCATCGCTTATCAATACGGCGTAATTCCACGCCAACATGTCACGCCCGCTAGCGACACGCGGCACGCCGAATGACAAGTGTCAAATGAAACCGCCATTTCCAAGCATGTGTAACCATGGACCGAAAGGACATGTGGCAACCACCGACTCGCTCCACATCATCGCGATGTCAGCAAGTTACTTCAATTCGAATTTTGTATCGGAGTTTCACCACCAGTAAATGACCAAAGTCCCAAAGTCCCTAATTGGACATGAGTCATCCAACTAAGAATACTCGTGGCGCATTCTCAACCATTGATCAAAAATACAAGCAGAAGGATAGTGTGTTAGAACAGTCGGGTCCCTAAGTAAATGGCGACCATCCATACCAATGCTTGATTAATTCATGGCCATCGGATTAAGCAATGAAAGGATAAGTAAGGATTGAATCTAAACCATTGATTTGGTTCCATGAAATAAAGAACCATCCGATCTATTTGGTGAAATCGTATCGAAATATTTGAAAGGACAAATTCATGAAGTCCTTAACAATTATCCATCTCATCGGGAGATTAAATCATGACCGATGATTCTCGGATAAAGTGATAGTGTCTATTTTGGCCTAGCCCGGTCAACGTTGTTGGGGTCATATGGAATAAATAAGGGTAAAATGAAGGCAACGATTAAATTGATAATCCCATGGTTCTATGCCTATGATCATATGAAAATGGTTTGAAGGAAGCACCTCATATAGTTTTAATTTAATGTAGAGTTAACACTAGAACAATACAGTAGAATCCATAAAAGATCAGATATGATCTATTAGTGAATAGAGAATGTAGCAGAAGCATGAGAATTATATTATGAGTCGATCCATTTGCTTGATCAACTCATGAAGACAAAAGAACCAAATCAATAATCATGATTAAAATGAGTTAATTCATGGCATGAATGAAGGATAAAAGAAAATGATAGTAATTAAAAGATTAACATATCATTTTAAAATGAAAAGGTACAAAGGTTCAAATAAAGGGACACAATGTGATTCAAATTGACACCAATTGGAAGACTATATAGACAAGAAGGAATGGTGAGAAGAGGTGTAGTTGAATTTTGAAGCATATATATTTATATATAATGGATTGAATGAATATTCATTTATCAAGTTGGTGCTTGTTTACAAGATGGGTCTCGTTATGATCCATTGATCTCACATCTCATTTGGATCTGACATCAACAAGTTGGGACTTACAGGAGGGATAGATTCCTACTCTCATTGGATATGAGAACTACAAGATGGTTCTAGTAACAGAGAGTTGGGTCTCTCAAAATTGTTTTAAGATGATATTCAAAGATTGATATTGCATTCTCTGCTATTTTAAATAAATAAAATATTTTAAAAAAAAAAAAAAAAAAAAAAAAATGAAATAAATATTTGTTGTTCAGCTAATTTGTGAAAGTGGAAAATTGTTCAAATTTTTGTGACACCCATTCAACCCCTCCTCTCAATGTCAAGCACCCATTTCAACAATTGGTATCAAAGCCGGGTTCCTTCAAAGACGCTTTAAACACCTGAAGGTAGATTCACAAGAAATGGGTGGACAAATTGTTATCTCTACAAATGAAGCTCCTCATTTGATGGAACAGATTATTTATCATGGAGGGGAAAAAATGAAAATATATCTAAAGTCAAGATCCGAGTTTGGGATTCAGTAGTAAGTAATCCCTGGAGCTTAACTACTTCAAAGAAAAAATCCAAAACTACAAAGGAAGCAAGGAGGAACACCAAAGAGTCTTAAAATCAATTCAAAGATGGATTGCCACTAAGCTCGAGAAAATATGAGGTACTACAAATATGCTAAATAATTATGGCTTCAACTAGAAAATTGTTATCAGAATGAAACACAAGAAGAAAATAAATCCTATCAAAGTAAGAAACAAGACTTAGATATAGAGGATAAATAACAAGACTTAGAAGAAGAGAATTCTTATCGTAATAAAGAACAAGATAAAGAAAAAGAAGAGAGTTCTATCAAGATAATGAAGAAGATAAAGAAAGTAAATTCAATTGAAGAACGAAGTTCCGGGTCCGTGGTTGTTTAAATAACCCAAGCCGCTTATATGACTCATTCCAACAAGTTTAATGGCTCTACACAATCTAAAAATCCTAAAAGAAACAAATAAAAGAAAAACAACAAACTAACAAATAACTATTTAGTATATATATATGTACATGCGTATCTATATGACTATTTTAAATAATGTTTACAATACAGATCTCTTTATCTAATTTCTATGCAAGATACAATTTGTGAGTTTTAATCTAAAATCACAAAAAATCTATGAATCGTGATGACTCTCTTTTGATTAAAGTAGATAAAGAAAGAAAAATAAGCTATTTTTATTTTTATCTTTATTTATCTATAAGATTAAATATCAAAATATACTATGAAATAGGAATATGTAGACAGTGAAAACCAGACCACATATAAGGGTTTCTAAAACAAACAAATGATAAAAGAAATAAAATAACCTATTAATGAGTTAATCAACATACATCCGACATCTGTATGATCATGAAATGTCCATCCAAATCAACATTCAAGAGCTAAACCCAATAAAGGAACCTTTACACTATTCTGAATAAATGCAAAACAATATATAGATTGTTGGATTTTAATGACAGAATGATAAGACACAAATAGTAACTGTGATATTTATGATTACAAGTAATTACACATAAGATAAATCTAACTGCAACAACTTGTTTTTAATCATTCAACAAAATCAAAGACAAACCTTATCATTTGAATTGAACGAGTGATCACTATTTTTAATAACTAAAGCATCAATTTGTGGACTATATTAAAATAAATTAACTTGATGACATAATAATTTGTGAATACAAAAGCTATCAACAATTATTAAATTATCAAGATAAACAAAACCATGAACGAAAACAACATTTACAGATAGCTAAAGCGGAAATGTAAACATATGTTCTATCCAAATTCGTGTATAAGTTGTCTTTGTTCCTGTGCCAAGATGTTTGATTACAAAAATAATGAGTTTTATAACCTTCGTAGTGCAATTGTCTTATCTTCCGAGATAAGATACAATCATCTACTGATTAAAAAAATAGAGGGGAATATAACCACCCAGATCATACTAACTCTTCTAAAGCTAAAAAAAGTTTATTCCCGCTTTTATACAAAAACTCCGATCATAGATATGGCTATTAAGCCCCAAAAATGTTTCAGATCACTTGGTCACCGTGAAATACTAGATATCCTGAAAAGATAAGATAAAATAGAGAAACTTAGTTATATATTTAACCACAATTTTGCAAATTTCGAATTAGAATAGATTGGGCTAGCTAATCACTGATTCTTTGTAGCCAGTCAATAATGTTTTAAAAATGAAATCTAATCTATTCAATAAACAAAATAATCTAATTTATTTAATGAACAAAACATAACACCATATTTTAAGACAAAAGGAAATCTTACCTCTAACTATAAAATCAAATCATATCACATGATCTCTGAATTTATTATTGTTGTTGCAGTCTCAACATTTTTTAATATGACATTCTCGTCACTGGCAAAAACATCCCGCCCAATCTACTGAGAAAAACTTATTGTCGACACTTGCTCGCAAGTGATCCCAACTATTATGATATTAAAACATTTTCCCTTGATTATGATGCATTATGCATGAATGATAAGTTTCATCGCACTTTGACATAGACAGTGCTATTGACTCAGTTTACCGAAAGGTGCAGGGTTTTGGACCTTGAGTATGCAGAGGTATCGATGGAACCACTTGGACTCAATTGAGCTTCATGGAGTGTGCTATTAGGGTTTGATTGTTTTAATCGTGATTTTAGTACATTTGATCGATGATATAATGTGGACATGTTCTAACATGATTGATGATGATGCGTACGACGTATAGCTTGCCAAACCGTAATCACATATGGAGTAAAGGGCAACACACGACTACCGAGGTTGACGGGAGAGGTGTGGACAAATGTACTTTGCCACATCCTACTGGGCACTTTGCCGTACCTCAACCGTAGGTTAACATTACCTAGTTCAAGAGGACCCACGATGTCGCGGGGGAAGACTGGGCCGACACTCACGATGATTCTAAGGGCGCCGCATTACATGGGCCTTATTCCCTTAAAAATCCCTTAGTCTCCCCACAAGTTCACCCGGCGTAGTGTTGACCTGTGGGTTATTGATGTCTACCAATCACCAGAAGCTGAAAGTGGCAACTTTGGAGCAATAATGGTGCATCCCCGGCGGCACGCCGCCAGCAAAAGAAACAACGAAGGAGTGGGCACCTTGAGCATGTGGCATCCCTAAGGGCAATCTCGCGAAAAGAAAACAAAATGAGGCGAAAGTGGCAACCTTGGAGAATGTGGTGCGTCCTAAAGGGAACGCCAGAAAAAGAAAATAGGAGGTGAGTGGGCAACTTTGGAGCACATGTATTGCATCCAAGGGCACGTCGTGCTGATGATGTTAAAGGAACAAACCTTAGATGGCCTAAGACTAATATCTCATTAAGAAATTTTAAAAACAACTTTCCTAACTAAAATGTCGCCTAGTTCAATCTAAAGTCCTAAGTCTAAAACTTGCTAGGGTAAAATTTTGTCTACCCTTAAGAAAAATACCTTTATAAAAATAAAATGATAAATTTTAAACAAAACCACTTAAGTAATAGTTGTGGACCTCATAAATTTTGGGTAAAAAGAAGAGAGTAAGAAATTAATTAAAAATCAAGGGATATCAAAGGTAAAGAAGAAATAAATTATTTAACTTATGAAAGTGTAAAAAGATATTAAATTAATAATAAAAGGAAAATAGTAAAACGCGCAACTGCCATTTTGGTTTTATTTAAAAGGGGAAAGAAGGGAATAATAAAATTAGGAAACTAAGGAATGGGGAAAACATAAAGAAGGAAAGAGGGGAACTTATGGTAAAAATGTTTGAACAACATAGTAGGAATCTGCAATTAAGAACCTCTAATTTGAACTAAATTAGAAAATTCATTTTAGGGAAAGTATTTAAACCCGGTATGAATCTAGGAACACTTGGGAGTAAATTTAGGAGCAACTCTTTAGGTGGGTGAGGAAATGAGACAATTTTAATTTAAAGAAAAATAATTATTGGAGGAAAGAGGGGATGGATGACACTTGTGCTTAAGAGAATATTTAGGAAGATTTTTAAACTTAATTCTAGCCGATTTTAGGGAAGAGAATATTCTAAAACTCCATAAAAGAAAGGGAAGAGAAGGAAGAAAGGGGATCTACTGTTAGCATAACACACGGGCCCGATTGTGACTGATTGATTTACTCTGTGAGGAGTTGGGATTTCCCACTGATAGGAGTGGTAGCCTCGGCCTCATGGAGGTAATGCAGATGGAGCCAGACTTAATTCATGGATAATGTGTGGCCCCTTTTGGTGGTTTGGGGCTAGCGGGGAAGTAGATTACCCCCTAGCAATTAGCCTGAGGTACCGGGTGAGGTCTCGACAACATCGATTGCACTGAGCGGACGTCCTTCAAAATGGGAGATAAGGCAACGGTATGTTCTTTTATTTGTAGAGTAGATTGCACTATGACTTATGTTGGGATCGGAATATCGATGGTAAATGTATTGTATGTTTAGATAGATAGTGAACCCTTTTTATTTTTCCCTAGCCTAGTTGATTGTTTGATTGGTGTCCTCATCACTTAAATGGTAAAAATTGAACGGTGTGATTTTTATGTAAATGCAATTTTTGCATTCCCTGCTTTTAATACATTTAAAATTTCATAGCTGCATCACCACATTAGTACTTCCTCGGGAATTTTTGGCTAATGGAAGCCGCGATCATAATAACAAGCATGGTAATTTAAATCTAGCATGGTTACATTTAGAGTTCCTTAAACTTCAATTAAATTTTCACAAAGCCAATATTGTAGCGTGATTTCATGTAGGAGCAATGGAGAATTTTCTCATCCCTGCGGTTGTACCGACAAGCATCTTTGACTCCCACGCTTTTATTTATTTGAGCCTTGAGGGAATATGTGGAAAATATTGCCGAAGTTGTAGAAATTGAAATCTCCATAGAAATGGAATCCCTGCGTTATTTTTCTGATTTTTTTTGGTTTGCTTTTCCACGCATTCTCGGTGGAGGAATCCCACCGATTCAACACCCATCTCCTCAAGACCCCTTTGTTGGTATTTCTCTCACCTTTGTGTTATAACCGTTGAGGTTACCCATGGTATTCCAACACCTTCTACAAATCTCTTCGCTTGTTTGTATTTCCCTCGGTGATGGGGAGGATACCCAGATCTCACAAGACATAAAACTCGATATTGTTGTTGTTTCAGGTATCCCCACGATGGGAGAACACCGTTAAATTCACTTTGAACCTCAAGAAATGGCCGTTGTTTGTATTCCTCTCGATTGGGGAGGATACCCACGCGATTTCCCCAACCACAAACTCTCCGCTTTTTTGTTTTTATCTCCGCTTTAGTGGCATCCTCGCTTAATCATGGAGGATACCCAATAATGGTTTCGACCACCTAATCAATCGAAGTTTCTTGTGTTTCATTTCCCCGCAAGTGGGTTGGCGTTTCCTCGTATGATTTTGGGGATGGATGGACCCACACGCTCTCGTCCGCCAGATCCGAAGTTTTGGGTTACAACACCGCAAAGGTCTACGACTCTCGCAACCGCCCGCTCTTCATTTTGCTCTGGCTTGACCGAGATAAATTTTTCCCTAGTCGAATTGGACTATGATTCCTCGGTAAATTTGCCTCTTTCACGCCTTCGCTCCTTGATTGGATTTTTTGTAATACGCGCCTAGGGTTGCCCCCTCGATTCTCTAACATGCACACACCGACATAGTTATTGTTGTCGGCCACCGCATTTTAACCTTTCTGGCAAACCGTTCGACCAACCGATTCTAGTATGTTAATAACACAACAGCAACGCTAATGGCTCCGCTTGGTAAGGCCACCGTATGATATAGTAAATTAGAAAGCGATGGCATTTGGAAAACCTTTATATTGTTATTAAATAGGTAAATGAAATGATGCTACAATGTATTGTGATGGTTATTTTATCGCAAGGTTTTCATGTTATAAAATGTAATGTAGAATTGTTTTATGGTAATAAAAATTAAAGATGAGAATGTAATAGTTATGGAAAAACATACCTGGTTGTTATAATAGGTGAATGTATCATTACTGTCAAGTAACGTGTTGTAAGTTAAATGTAGTGTGGTGTACAACAAAATAAGTGTAAATCCATTACACATAACATAGAGGATGTAAAGTGATTGTTATTTATTTGCAAGGGTTGTAATATAAAATGTAATATGGTTAACATATATGTTAATATTAGTGCAGTTTTATTTTTATTTGATAACATATTAGATGTAATGTAATTGTAATATATGGCAAATTTATTGTAATGTAATAAATTGTTAATGTAATGTATTGGAATGCATTGTAATGTAATGGAAGGTTAATGTAAGGTAATATATTGTAATGTAATGTTAAGGTAATGTGGTGTAATGTTTTATGTCAATGCCAATATTCATGGTAAAGTAAATGTTAATGTGTTCATCATTATGGTAATGATATCGCAGTTTATTATTATGGTTAACACATAAAATGCAATATGATTGTGATTATTGCAAGTCATTGTGATATAGAAGGTATTATGGGAATCATTTCATGGTGATGCTATTAACATTTTTTACTATTAGTGACAGCATGCAATTGTGATGTCCTTGAACTACGCATAACAAGATTTTTATGACTTAATAAATGGGGAATTGAGATTAATTGAATTACCTTATGTTTAAGGTACTCGTTGGTTAATGAAATTTAAATAGAGTATTTGGTCTGTAATCAATCACATGAGACTTGAGTCATAGACAATGCGTTGTCTTAATATTGGTTGGTCGTTGTTTGAGTCCTTTTGTCTTGCACCTTCCATAGAGGACGGGTTTCTCATTTAACCGCTGTTGTGTTTGGTTGTATTAATTTCATTATGTGGTCTGCTTTGTGTCGCGTGGGATGTAGACACCTTCATGTTCCTCAAAAAAGTCACCAGCCCTGAGACCTTAAAATGGTTAAAATCGATGGGAACTCGGGCTTGAGCGTTGCTTATGGTCTTGGAGGTCCTAACCATTGCAGTGTAGGATGGGCGGGTAGTTAGTATTACTTATTGATGATTGATCGTCGTTAAAATGCATGCGCCATTTGTTGTGTGTCTCATGTCATCTTGTTGTGTCTGCCGCTTGCGCCTTGTTCATCATCGGGTGGCAATGATGCGATCGGAATGTGTTTGTTTCCTTTTGTACATGTGCACACACTTTAAAAACAAAAAATTTGCACTTGTTATAATAGGTTTTTCACGTGAACGAGGAGGTTCTTTACAAATTTGTGGACTATATTAAAAGAAATTATCTTGACAACATAATAATCTGTGAAGCAAAAAAAGCTATAAACAATTATCGAATTATCAAGATAAACAAACCATAGACTTAAAACAACATTTGCATAGCTAAAGCAAAATAAACATATATGTTCTCGGCCCAAATTCGTATAATTGTCCATACTTCAACCTCAAGCCAAGATGTTTTGATTACAAAAATAATGAGTTCTTCAAGCCTTCAGAAAGGTAATTGTCTTATCTTCTATGATAAGATACAATCATCTATTGCTTACAAAATAGAGGGGGAATATAACCACCCATATCATACTAAATCTTCTAAAGCTAAAAAGAGTTTATTATTGTTTATACAAAATGGATCATAGATATGGCTAACAAGCCCCAAAAAATGTTTCAGATCACTTGGTCACCGTGAAATACTAGATATCCTGAAAAGATAAGATAAAATAGAGAAACTTAGATACATATTTAACCACAATTTTGCAAATTCTTTTGAATTAGAATAGACCTGCCACAGAATCTGTTGATTCTTTAGCTAGTTTGTTTTAAAAATGAAATCTAATCTATTCAATAAACAAAATAATCTAATTTATTTAATGAACAAAACATAACACTATTTAATATAAAAGGAAATCTTACCTCTAACCGTGAAATCAAATCATATCACATGATATCATAATTTATTACTGCTGTTGCAGTCTCGAAATTTTTTAATATGATGTTCCTTGTAGTTTTCATGTGTTTCCCTTATTTCTGAATGATAGACTTGATCCTATGATTTTCATTTGTTAATGGGTCGACTTGGTCATTAAGGTCTTTGATCCGGATCAGAAAATAGGTTCGTGTAATACTTGTCAATCTAGAATAGGCAAGTTTCAATAATCGCGGATCGTGGCACGCTGCTTTCTGAGGAATACCTTGTTGTGCACCTGAACATCCCCAACATGGACCAGAGATTTGTTACCCAACTTATCAATTCGAAACCCCTTCAATTATGTTTCCATATATCACCATGAAGTTGTAGACTGATCGAAAATCCTTTGGAAGAAAGAGGGTCTTCTTCACAAAGAAATCTATCAATCTTAGAATCCAAACTTTCATGGATCTCAATCATCTTGATTGAGCTCACATGAGGGTTTGATTTGTTTCGCAACTTCCTCAAAATCAACCTTCCAACTCTCTTATTATTAAAACCCAAATCATGTATCGCTTTGTGATCTTAATTTGCCCACGATCTATTTGCATTTTGATGAGACGTTAGCTATAACATATTGCCTAAGTGGTCCGCTTCAAAGAACTGGATCTGCAAAGGCTTAATGGGTGGTCGTAATATCAGCCCGGGTGCAGATGAAGGGAATACAGGGTAGACTATAGTTTCAATCACTCGTTGGTCAACCCTCGTTGAAGTAAAACCACTTTCGGTTAAAAAGAGTCCCATTCATCGCTCTCGCAACTTCCAATTGATGCGCTACAGCCTTTATCAAACCGCAGGAAAAGGCTTGAATCCAAGTGCTGCTTTTTATACCTCTTAGCCATTTTATACAAGTTTCTCCACGTGTATTAAGGCATGTTTAAAGGAAACCCTATGAAACTCATGAGCAAACGCAAGTGATAAAGAAACACAAACCAAACGGCCTTCTTGCTACGTCGCAAATTATTCTAACACCGCAAGAAAACCATGCCATCAATTTTTTAATAGAGACACTGGCATGTCTTTGTCACAACCGTTGATCTTTCAAGATGTAAAGAAAAGACTCCAAGGAACCTATTCTACCTTAGCATTCTTGAACCAATTTCCAACGTGGGAGACCTCGTTGTTTGCCTTAAAATTCTATGACTTTCAAGTTGAATGTCCCCAACTCAAGCCTCGACAATCCTCTCAAATGAGAGGGTGAACATTGAGCAAATTGTAAGTTGAAGCCCCTGAATTTCAAGGAAAACAAGGTCAACCGTATCTCTCGAGATCTTCTCTGGCATCGTCGTATAGGATCAAGGTCTGAGTGCCATTAGGTGAACGATCCTAACAACCAGAGCCATTAAAAATTTATAGGAAATCACCCAAACAGTGCATAAGGAGGGTTCATAAGAGGAGACCGCAGCTATACCCATTCAAAAATCTACCAACAAATTGTAAGGGCATAAAAAAAATTCAACTTGATAGGGAATTATTCTAAAGAATGCTAGGGATGTTGCAAAGCCCAATACCAAGCTTCAAAATGATGGACTCACTATGATCAGACTGCCAATTCTCTCTATAGTGTGCAGCTATGACCAGAGCATTGAAATAAAAATGAGTGTGCAACAAAGTGGGTTTGGTCCTAAAGCTTGGGAGAGGGAAACTTATAAACCAAAACCTAGTGATAAGGGAACATATGAACAAGAACCTTACAAAAATATATCAATTCTTAAATTAAAAGGTCCTTTTTTGATACAAATAACAATCCATAATCATGCTTGACATTCAAAGAGTCAAAACAAAGAGAACAAACTCCATAGCAAGGAACAAGACTTCATTAAAAACTGTGGAGCCATTTAGCCTTTCATAAACCTTTCAAATAGAGTGGTAACACGGTCATAAGTTTTAATGCTTCGTTTTTATGCTTTTAGTTATGAATGAAGCATGAAAACAAATAAAACACTAGGAAAACAAGAACTTACAAATAAGAGCCAGAATCGCTATGAAGAAATATAAAAATGTATGACCCTGGTTAGGTAGCTACATAGATCATTATTTGATATAAAAGTTAAAAACATGTTGCGCTGCCAACATATTGTCATGAACAAAGATAATTACATTGAGAAAATGATAGACCATATCAATAATAGTGGGAGTTATAATAAACCTTAATACAAATAACACTAAAAGCGGGGATTGCTAAGGGAAGTCTCTAATGCCGCTAATAATTATGAAACATAAAATGAAGCTGACAAAAAGAAATTGCTTGTTAGTTTCCCTTCCACCCTAAGGATCTACAGGCTTCCCAAGATTCATAAAGAAGAATCCGCTCTTAGACCTATTGTCAACACAATAGGTAGTCCTATTTATCAACTTGCAAAATATCTGGATCATAAACTCAAACCCTTAGTCAGCAATACTACCTCTTTTGTTAAAGATTCCAATTTTCTTTGTAAAATTTGCAAGATCAAATATATCAATTTGGAAAAGGATGGCACCCTTGTTAGTTTTGATGTTGTTTCTCTCTTTACTAATATTCCCATTGATGGAGCTTTGGAGGTCATCAAGAAAGTCATTGACCAAGGTACTACTGAGTTAGTTGAAATTTGTTTAAAATCCACATTCTTAAGTTTCCAGTCAAACATATATGAACAAACATGTGGGGTTTCTATGGGATCTCCCCTCTCTCCTATCATAGATAATTTATTCATGGAGGATTTGGAAAGAAAAGCCCTTTATTTACTCACCTTTTCAACCCAAATAATGGAATAGGTTTGTCGACGATACTTTTGTTATTTGGCCCCATGGTTATGAAAAATTAAATGAATTCACAAATCACCTCAATAAACAATCCAATCACATCAAATTCACTAATTAAGGAGGTTGAAGATAAAGGCAGTATTCCCTTTCTGGATGTCAAGGTCACAAAAATACTCGATGGATCCTTATCCCATGAAATATATAGAAATAAAACTCACAACTAATACACATCTTCATGTTGAATCCCATCATCACCCTGCCCAAAAATTAGGGTTTCTCAACACCCTATCCACTAGGGCCCTCAGAATCTCTGATGATGAGCACCTTGATGAAGATAAAAAACACCTCCTCAAGGTTTTCAAGGATAATGGCTATAAAAAACATAAAGTGTTTAGAGCCTTTCAGAATGCCTCTAAAATACCTAGAAGTAAGACACAAACAAATAATGATGTATCCAAAGTTTTCTTACCATACATACAAGGAGCAACAGACAAGCTAGGATTTTGCATTGAAGAAAAATATTGTGGCAATTTTCAAACCCATAAACACTATTAGGAATTTCCTTAGGTCAGTCAAAGACTATATTGATCCCATCGAACAAAAAGGAGTCTATATGATCCCGTGTTCGTATGGTAAACAATACATAGGGGAAACAAGGATCCTTAGAATTAGAAGAACATGTTGTTGATATTAAGAACAATCGCACTCGTCCCTTGGCGTTGGCAGAACATTTGGATAAAACAAAACATCATATTTGTATTGAAGAGGCCAAAATTCTTGCTAAAGTAGATCACTATTACAATAGAAAATTTAGGGAATCCATCGAAATCGAAAAGAAACCAAACAATCTAAACAAAGATGATGGTTGGAAGATCAGTAAAAATTGGATCCCAACACTAACCACAAGGATATATTCTAGAAACTGATTAGTAATATTTGATTAATAATTGATTAGTAATATCTTATGTCTTATTTATTTTTAAGTCGGCTTTTACTAAAAACTTTTCATATTTATACACCTAATGATTTTCAGGTTTCCCCATATCTTAAAAAGCTCTTCCCGATGATGGACCACATTTGTTTGTTCCAAACGTCAATAAAAAATGATGTGACGAATCCAAAAGAACCACCTTATCATAACACCAATCGCAAAGTTTCAAAACTGAAATATAGATCAATCTAACCATGAAAAGCATGGACAAAAGTTTCAACTAGAAAACAAAGAAGAAGAGATCAAAATTTTGAAAACCAAAGTTACTAATCTAATAGAAGAAATGGAAGAATTACACACATGACAATAAAAAATAAAAATGGGTACCTTAAAAGAATCACAAGAATGTTATGTTAACATTTATCCCATGGATGAGTAGAAGAAGAACTATCAAAGGCCAAAACAAAAGTTGATTGGAGTCTTTATTTATACCACTTTGATCATAATGATTTAGACTATATTTTTCTTCATTACTACACTAAAAAATTTATTGAAAAGAGTCAAACTATACTTCCATGGAAATAAAGTAAATGTACCAAAGACAATGAAAACTACATCTGAGAAAAATTCTCGCTAGGAAGAAAAAAGAAGACTAGATCATTGAGAAATTGAAGAACTTAAATCAATCATAAAAAGAAGAAAAGAAGGAATATGATGAATCCTAACATAAACCCTTTGGGTGCGATCTAAAATAAACCAAGAGAAAGCAGTATTAACTGAAACCCAATCCTGAAGAAGCCAAAAAGAAGAGAGGAGGTAGTGAGGAACCATTTGAACAAAAGGGAAGAATCATGTCATAAGATGGAAGAAGAAGTTGTGAATCTTGGAAAGGTGGTTGAGAAGTCAAACACAATGACAACCTATAAGTCCCAAGCAGCATGGCCCAAAATATCCATTTAACAAGGAAAGAAAAATCTTACCAAAAGTTGCTATTGGAAATCATCAATTTAAAAAAGATAATTGCTATTATTTGCATATATGATTTTATTCCAAACAAAGAATTTAAGAAAAAGGAAGAAGCCCAAGATCCAAATAACTAAAATGTAAGAATCATGCCAAATGTTTGAATTAGAAGCCATCAACCTAAAAAGGATTCAAATAGAAAACAAAGAAGAAATCAAAAATATTGAAACTAAATTTTTAATCTAACAAAAGATATGGAAGAAATGAAGACATATGAAAAACCATTAAATCCAAAGAATTATTGGATGAGACAAAAGAAATAATCATCAATCTAAAGACTCAACTTGAACATGCTAAATAAGTAGAAGAAGCCTCTAAAGATCCATTTGACTAAAAAAGGAAGAATTATACTAAAATAATGAAGTGGGAAATAATCAATCTCAAAAAGATGAATGAAAAGATAAATAAGATTGTTAATTTCCAGAATAGCTCAGCTATCCCAGATAAGATTTGGAATAGTCAAATCGAAGGATGTGAATATGGGACAACATCAAATTTTGATGATGTCATAAGTTGTTAATTAAAGAATATATATATATATATATATATATATATATATATATATATATATACATATATACATATATACAAAAGAAGTTTAAATTACTTTTACAAAGTCAAAGGACTATGCCAAAGAGTTTCTAAATTAACATATGGAAAATCTTGACTATTTATAGATTAAAGTGGTCAAAAGAAAAATCATTGGTAGGGTTAGCTGTAGATTACAAGAAGAAGAAAAAATAAAGGTAGCAAAGAACTTCAAGGAGTATCATTCAACACAGATCAATTGATAACAAAATTGGTATTTAAATCAATTGGTATAATTCCTCAATTGATATTCCTGTGAAATATCAAAGACGAATAAGAAGCAGATCAAAAATATCAGTAAGATTCATACTCTTGTTCTATTTGACAAAGGAAAGTAAGTAAAAACTCAGGAGGAATATTTTGGTTATTAAATAAGAAAGTAATTAGATTAAGTTTTGAAAATACTTGATCACTACAAAATTGGTATCAAGAAGACTACTTATTTGAACACAAAAATCCCAATAAACTGAGATAAGAAGTTAGTAAATTAACAGGGGAAGAGACCTTGTCAGGAAGAGCTACCCTTTCAGAAACAAAGGGGGAGAGTAGTCAAAAGTAGAAAGAGAGCATATTGACAGGGGGAGTCATTCAGTTATTGTAGGCATAACATGATTCCAAGGGGAGTTACGCAAGTTCATATTCTGGTCAACAACATGTAGACAAACATAAGTTGATTATAAGGGGAGCAACCATTTTCCATTGATGTCAAAGGGGGGGAGTAACTTCCTAGGAGGAAAGCATCATAATAGGGGGAGTTTGTGTATGAAGTTAGTGTGTTTCCCTCAATGACAAAGGTGGAGATTGTTGAACATATTGTCAGTGATATGTTGTCATTGATGTCATTATGATGTGATGATAAGTTGTTATGATGAATTGTCATTGTTGAGTTATCATATATGAAATTTTCATTGATGTCAACAGTACAATAGTTAGCAGAGAATGTATAACAATATGCAGAGTTCATGACAAATATATGCAGTGTAACAGATAGAAAAAAATGTCAAACAGTATGCAGATATTAAATCTCAGGAGGGTTAGAAAATGAAGATCAAATCTCAGAAGGAAGAGCGCATTATAGAAATGTCATTGGGATCGATGGAAAGACTAAGAACTCGATCAATGCACAGGAAAAGGTGAGAAATATCAGCAACCGTCTGATTAAGAAATTGACGGTGTTGATCGTCTCACATAACGGGCATCGATCATATGAGTGACCATGGGCTTAAGGATATTTCAAGAATTGGTCAATGATCAGATCAAGTTTTGACCGTCAGATTTGCAAGCGCTAGATCAACAACATGGATGAATTGCAGAGAGAAAAAGGAGAATTAAAGGACTTTCTAGCTCCAATCCCTCAATTGGTCTAGATCGTCAAATCTCATAAACTCAACGATGACTATGGTTGATACAACGAACGATCAGATTAAGTCAGATTAAGTCATCAAACGTCATATCACTTTTGAGTGAAGGATAGCATAAGCAAGGGTTGAGATCTGAGATCTTGATTACCCGAATTTTTGTCACCCATCGGATCACATTAAGTGGAAGTATAGGATAAGAGAGGTAAAAGGACTGTGAATTCGAATATCCAAATACTCAAAAAAACGTTGGATAATTCTAAAGTGGAAGGATAGGATAAGCTAGAAGAAGAGTCATTGGATTGAATCCAAGGCAAACCAATATCACAGATAAATCAAGCCAACAATCTAAAACCATGATCAACGACCAACATTCGTTTCAGGTTAAAATTTGTGAGGAAGTTACACTTTGGGGAATCTCACTTTGGAAGTATTTTGAAGTTGAGAGATCGAATTATCCAAAGTCCCGAAAGCCAAAAATCTGAAGTAACTCTCAGTCGTCGATTTGAGATACATTTTGGATACTATTCTGACCATTAGATCACGATGATCCATGTCAGAAAACCACGTCAACAAGGACATGTGGCAAACCACGTCAACAAGGACATGTGGTAGACCATGCCAGCAGAACACGTCAGCAAGGACATGTGGAAGACCATGTCAACAGAACACTCCAACAAGGACATGTGGCACAATCATATAATGACAAGTGTCAAGTTGAAATCGACATTTTAGGTATATGTAAATCATGAATCTGAGTGATACGTGGCATCTACTCGACCCCTTCCACACCTTCAAGTGACGTCAACAAGTTATGTCACTCTAAGAGTTTTACTTCGAGAGTTTCACCACCAACAAATGCTCAAAGTCATGAAGTCCCGAATGCGACATGATTCGTCCGATCTAAATAACACTTCGGATGCATTCTCAACCATTGATCAAAATATCTGAAGTCCTGAAGTAAATGGTGGCCATCCATATCAATGCTTGATTAAGGCCTAGCTATCGGATCAAGTAGTGAAAGGATAAGTGTAAGGATTGAATATAACCATTGATCTAGTTCCGCAAAATAAATGTGAACCATCTGATCTATTCGGCGAAATTGTATCGAAATATTTGAAAGGAAAAAGTCTCGAAGTCCCGACGGTCATCCATCTCATCAGGAGATTAAATCGTGACTGTTGATTCTGATAAAGTGCTCAAACACTCGTTTGGCCTAACATATAGTCACTGTTGTTATTCATATGGAATAGAAAAATAAGGGTAAAATGAGGCAGCACTTTAAGTTGATAAGCCCTTGGTTCTACACCTATGATAATATGAAAATGGTTTTAAGGAAGCACTTCATACAATTTTAATTCGACAGGGAGTTAACACTAGAACAATACAGAGAATCGATAAAAGATCAAATATGATCTGTTAGTGAACAAAGAATGCAGCAGAAGAATGAGAACGATATGATGAGTCGCTCCATGTCTGTGATCAACTCATGAAGACAAAATAACTGACACATAATCATGATTAAAAGAGAATTAATTCATGAGTATTATGAATAAAGGATAAAAGGAAAAATGATATTAATTGAAGATTAATATTATAATTTTAAATGAAAAGGTGCAATGGTTCAAATATCAAAAGACACAATGATTCAAATTCACACTAGTTGGAAGACTATATAAACAAGAAGGAATGGTGAGAAGAAATGTAGTTGAATTTGTTGAAGTATATATATTTATATCTAATGGATTGAATGAATATTAATTCTATCAGGTTGGTGCGTGCATACAAGCTGGGTCTTGTTATGAGGATTGGATTCCTCACATCTCAGTTGGATCTGAGATCAACAATATGGGACTTGTTATGAGGGTTGGATTCCTCATTTCTCAGTTGGATCTGAGAACTACAAGACGGGTCTTGTAACAGAGAGTTGGGTCTCTCATAATTGTATGAATATGATATTCAAAGATTGATCTTATGTATTCATTCAAGTTATTTAAATAAATAAAATGTTTCTTCTTTTATATATTTATTGAGAAAATGAAATAAATATTTGTTGTTCAGTTAATTTGTGAA
>SNQJ01S0049480.1:47130-63921 GCA_010110895.2 Picea sitchensis | reverse complement strand
TGGGGGGGGGGGTTTCCCACGAGGTTTTCCCTCTTTCCTCTTTTCATGAGGAGTTCTTTTATGTAATGAGTACCTAAAATGGCCAAGTTGTTGGGACTCATTTTTTTTGTCATTACAGTTAGGCTTAATGGGGGGTGTTGGAGCATATCCCTAACTTACATTAGTTTATACCTAGATTAGACTCCTAGATCTTGTTTAATACATTCATTTACACTTTTTTTCACCTGATTTGGACACATAGAGAAGAAGGGCGTCTCATCCCTAGATTTTAGGGAAAACTATTAATTTTAGATCAAGACTCAATTCCCGGTTCTTGATTTTTCTTGATTTTCTCGATTTATTCTTGATTTTCTTGATTTATTCATGATTTATTCCAACTTCCCCATGAAAAAAATCATATATTATTAGGGTATGTGCACCTCCTCTTTGAGTGAGAGATTTATTCCTTAATTAATGATTTTTGTCATTACTATTATTAGTAACTACTATTTCGGGTCAGTTAAGTGAGTTGGAACTGCTTCTCTTGTCAGTTAAGTGAGATTAAGTGAGCTAATGTGAATCACTTAACTCTTTTGGACATTAATGAGTGTGTGGCATGTATCTTTAGTGGTCTAGGTCGAACTATGTGGTCTCCCTTAGCTTATGACACCTATTTTAGCTATTTCTAGCTTTTTTTGACTAGAATTTCGATGTTGGAAATTCTATATATTTGACCTCCTCTCTTATTTTTTGAGAATGGTTGCTCATGTATATTCATTTTTTATTAATATAATTCTCTGATTTATAGAGAAAAAACTTTCTCTCATCTCTTGAATATCAACAAATTGTTTGTGTTCAATTTAACTAGAATTCTAGATCTATCGAGGTTTCTGCAGGAATTCTACACCCTTTTCTATCTAATTGTATCCAAGTCCCAACTTTTCATGATGAGATTTTTTACTGTTGATAATGTCAATCAAAACTTTTGAGTTGTTCTGCATATTTTTCTTTTGAAGATCCTTTCTTAATGTGACAATTTTTTCTTCCAAATTTCCAATGATCCTATATCTTCCTTCTAGTTGTTCTTTGAGTGCTTCTTCAATTCTTTTATCTTCTTCAATTTGAACCTTAAAATTTGATATCATTTATTCTAGTTCCTTAGTGTCTTCTTTATTGTCTAGTTTCACTTGTAGTTTCTTTTTTCTTCTTCTTTTCTCTCCTGATAACTTCTATGGCACACAACAATTATTCTCGGTAGTCAACTTCTGCCTCTTCATATTCTTCTTCAGCCTCTTCATATTCTTCTTAGGAATCTTCTTTATCAGAGTCTTCTACTGACATGAATAGAACTCTTTCTGTCTCAATGTCACTAACTTCATCTTCATCTCATGATGAGATGTCTTCTTTGGTGCATAATATTTTCTTGAAAACTTTCTTTGTGGTTCTTTTGACTTTATATGTTTGTTTTTTATTTGAGTAACCTTCATCATTTATCTTTTTCTTATGAGGACATTTGTTATCAAAATGACCAATAATATCACAATTAAAACAAATCAAAGGAATCTTACCTCTATACATGGCGTTGGTTCCCTTATTCAATCTTCTGACAAAGTTGGCCACTTCTTCATCATCTTCGAAGACGTCATTGTTGCTGCTATGTTATTTTTCTTTTTTCTTTCCCTTTTTCTTTGAACTTTTGAATGCTTTGAAGGATGCTTCTTTTATATATGGATTTTCATGTTCATTTCTCATTTCATATGCTGTGAAGATTCCATGTAGTTCATCCATGCTAATTGATTTTAGATATGCTCTTTCTTATAGTGCCAATATCTTATGGTCAAATCTCATAGGAAGAGATCTTAGTACCTTTTGAACAATTACAGATTCTTTGATTTCTTCTCCCAATCCAAAGATTGCATTTACTGTTTCATCAAATCGTAAAAAGTAAGCTGTAATATTGTCATGTTCCTTCATCTTTAGTTGTTTGAATTGACCTCTGTAAGTGTGAATATTTGTTGCTTTGAATTTTGAATCTCCTTCATAAATATTTTGAATTTTTTTCCCAAATCTCTTTAGTGGATTTACACTGTGCAACTTTGGTGAATACCGATTTTCCAAGACCATTCAGAAGTGCATTTGTGGGTTTGGAATTATTCTGACTGAGTTTCACTGCTTTTTCGTTTGTCAGCGGAACTGCTGGTGCTGTGTATCCATCTATAATTGATTGCCAAATTTCAAATCCTTGTGCTTGTATATATGTCTTCATCCTTATGCTCCAAAATGCATACTTATGTCGATCAAAAGGTGGCATTCCATTTTTATACATGTTGTTTCTCTCCATGATCTACCTTTCAATGGTTAAACTAATTTTTGAACGAACCTACTCTGATGCCAATGGTTGGATTACTGAGAGGGGGGGTGAATCAGTAATAGAGAAATATAATCCTTTTTATATAATCCTATTCTAAAATAAAATGAAATAAGAAAATTATATGTTTATTTAACAAACATTTTCCAAATTTTATATCAGAATTGACTTGGCTACAAAATCTCTCGATTTTGTAGCCAGTCTTATTTTTGACAAAAGAAATCTAAATGAATCTATATTAATTAGAAAAATAACAATAAAAGAACAAATAAGATAAAAACCAATCTTACCATTCAACTGAAAACCAAAATCGAATAACAAAATTTTAGAGTTGATCATAGCCTCGACACTATCAACGTTTTTTATTATGATATTGCCAGTCCTTTTCAAGCGTTTTCCTTGCCTTTGTGCATTGATATTGAGCTCGCAGTTTTAAATTGTCAATGAGCGGTTTTGAGCCGTAAGAGCCTTCATCTTTTCTTGAAGGACATGAATGTCTATGTAATACAGACCTATCCAATGTAAACACATTTCACAATTTACAGTAGGTGAAAATGGTTGAGGAAGCATATGACTGTGTGTTAAAACACTACAACTATCCACTGTCGGATTTTGACAGAATTTAATTCTTGGAAAATCCGTTTTGTGCTTTAGACACGGTGGCAAGTTATTCACATAATCGAAAGCTTGAGTGAGATTCGGTTTAGAGTGATTTGGGTCTTCAACTGCCAGGAATTTTTCAATCTCAGAATCAGAGCTCTCATGGACCTTGATCGATTCGATTGAGATCACATGAGATTTTGATCTATTCCGTAGGCTCCTCAAAATTATTCTCCCAACCCTCTTGTTATTAAACCCTCGCATGTCTCAATTTTTCTTTGACTGTTTGGAAGGGTTTCCACTGGTGGATTTGATTTTAAGGTTAGGGTCGACGACTTGTTCACACTTAGGAAATTTAACAAGCTTGGAGCCAACGTCTTCCTATTAACACAAAGACTGATCGGGTGTATCCATTTCATAAGGGTTTTCACACAAGAAAATTGGCCTATCACTGGAGGGAAAAAGAGACTTCTCTAGCATAGGTTTATCAACCATCGAAATCTCTACAGGATTTACTGTAACAAAGCCATTGCGTGTCACGAAATCATCCCAATCATCATTAAGTAGTTTCAGATGATGGACTATCAAAAACTTAATCAACCCATGATGAAATAAGATGGAATCCAATTTCTGCCTTTTATATCTCTTTGACATCTTATATAAAATTATTAATAAGTAAAAAGGCATGTTTAACTGGAAACCGATAAAATGCATGAGAAGTATTATGTGATAAAGGAAGACGAGGCCATAGCGAACTTCACAAGTAACAAATTTCCTTAACACTACCAATAGACTGTTCCATCTATATTTCAATAGAGAGAGAGGCATACCTTTGTCACAGCATTGAATTTTCTGAGAGGTGACGAACAAACTCCATGGTACCTCTTCCAACTTTGAATTTTTAAACCATTTTTGGCTGGTGAGGGGGAGGGTCGTTGCCTCGCTCAGAAATTCCTCGGTAATTTCCAATTGAATATTTCCCACTTTGGATTTTCATCAATCGAATGTGAGGGTGAACTCTTGAGCTTCTTGTAAGTTATAACCCTAGAATTTCTTGAGAAACACAACCCAACCCTGACTTTTAAGGTCTTCACTCACGTCATCACACAACAATAAAGTTTGGGATCCATTCGGCTCGACACGGACGACAGGGGCCATAAGGGTTTGGACAGGCAGTCACAAAGGAGACTAGAGCTCACTGTGAGAATAAGGGGTAGCAGAAATAGAGGAAGGCTAGATAAAATAATAAAGGAATAAAACCCACAGTTACCCTAGTGCGACTAAAATGAGAGCATAAGGAGTTTCAAGACACGAAAAATCGGGCGTTTCGGGTAATGAATTCCCTGAGTACAAAGCGAAACCCAAGACTCTAGTTTGTAATGATGGATTTGTCGATTCGAACTACCACTTCAAACAGAGTACAGGGTACGAACGAGTTGTGTTTGAATCTCATCATATGTAATGGGTACCTTGATTTTCCAAGGTTAGGAGAGGATGCGATCCAAAAATCAAAATACCAATCAAAAGAATTAAAATCGAAAATGATCTACCAAGAACGTTAAATGAAGAAGCTTATAGTCTTAATACCAATCTATTCTTGATGTATTTATAAAGTACTCAAGATAAAGCTTATAATCCAGGAGCAACTCAAAACAAATGTTTTACTGATATATGATAAGCTTCAAAGAAAAACAACATTCATTAAAAGAGTTGTAAGAATATTGACCCTATATAAAGACCAAGCCTTGGATATAATTTCAATTTGATTATAAGTTTTAATGTTTCATTCATGCTTTCATTCATGAATGAAGCATGAAAATGAAAAAAAAAAAAATAGGAACAATCAAAACATCTTTTTTACAACCGAATAGTCACCTTCAAATAGCAATATTTACATGACGAAGCGTAGGAAGCTACATGAATTGTTATTTGTCACTTTAAAAGGAAAAAATCGTGTAGGGATGCCAACAATGGAAACTTACTAGGAGAAGCAGTTATCTCTGCATCACCGACGCGTTCATGTTAGGACTGCTTAGAATGATTACAGATCAAAAATAGTTGAAGGACATCAAGCATCCCAACAATCTTTACACAGTCCAGGTTTAGATATCTTCCTGCTCAAATGAAATACAGTGACAAATTTTAAGAATGAGAGCAACGATGTTCAAGTCAATGGATCTGATACTGTTGACAGGACCACTGCTACTAGAAGACATCCATAGCCTCGGCAGGGATGTCAATTAACCCACTCTGATGCCTCTACCCTATCCAATAAATTTCAATTCAAAATGAAGGATACTTATGAGCAATATCAAAATTTATACCTGAAAATTTTCTTGTACCTGACATTGCTTCACTTCCAGCAGGCCTGTTCAGTACCCCAGCGAAGTTGTCTTGGCATCATGCATGAATTTACCCGCTGCCAGTAGACCTGTTCAAAATCCCGATAGGCTTACAAACACTTCCCACAACTCTCAAGAGATTGTTTACAATCTAGCATAAATTTAAAGATATTCAGAAGAGTGGGGTGATGCTGTAAATTTCAGTCTTTAGAACATTTGTTATTTTCCAGCCTTTAATTTTCTTCTTAATCACCTTCATTATGATCTGAAATTAGTTTCTTGATGAAACTAATTTTTCGAGGACAGGAAGGCATACTTGAGTTTCTTTATTTAAAATCAAGGACAACGTAAAAACCTTTAAAGATGGTCAGGTCTGATCATAATTATAAAGTGAGACCAGGAAGTCTATTTCAAACATAGATTTTCTTTAGCTAGCCTATGTTTCAACAATTCACAGCATTGATGCTCTTGAGAAAACCTTAATAGTTTCTTCATAATGATGCATTCTAGTTCCCCTCCACGAACTAAAAGGTGACACGGGCATAAGTTTAACCAAAAAGCAGCGAAAACAAACAAAATGAAAAGAACCAAAATCATAAAATAAAAATAAATCAAAACAGAAAAATATGTACAAAAGGTGGATTTGGAATTATAATGAAAAATACCTCTTGAGATCTTGGCCATTCACCGGGAAGGTGTCTGGTTGTCCCTCTAAATTCTATAGGCAGAAAGAGTTGGGACCTAGTTTTTCAGTGATTACGAAGGGCCCCAACCACAGGTTATGGAACTTGGTATGTTCCCCTTTTCCCTCATGAGGTTTATCCCATTTGAGAACCAAATCTCCTACCTCAAAATTTCTATCTGAAGTAGAGTTTGAATCGAACCAGATTTTCACAATCTATTGATGCTGATCCAACCTCTCTTTTGCTTTTGCTCTTGCTTCCTCTAGTTTCAGCAAGGCATTAATTCGACTTTCAAGAGGTGGGCATTTTTTCTCTTGAACCTATTGTGATAATTGTAGAGAGGGAAGCAAAACATGAGGAGGGAGGATTTCTTCTCTTTCGTAGATGCGAAAGAAAGGAGAATTACCAATAGAATTTTTTGTTGTCACCCTATCATCCCAGAGTGCGTTAAAAAGCGCATTGTGCCAGTTCTTGTGGTTTTCAAAAATTGTCCTCTTGATGATTTTGATCATATTTTTGTTTGTTGACTCTGCTAAATCATTTCCTTGGGGGTAATAACTGGTAGAATATTTTAGTTTGATCCCTTTTTCTAAAGAAAAAACACTCATATCAAGGGATGAGAAGTAAGAAGAATTATCGAAGACCAAACATTCAGGAATGTCGAATCTAGTAATAATATTCATGTTGAGGAAAGATATTACCTGATTAGTGTTCACTACTTTCAGTGGTGCAGCCTCAGACCATCTGGTAAAATAATCTGTTGTTGTAATGATGTATTTATGTTGTTGTGAAGAAGTGGGGTTAATTGGCCCTATGATGTAAAGACCCCATTTCTAAAATGGTGAATCCACAGAGACAGGCTACAAAGGGAATGCTTCCTTTTTTACTCGTCCGGCTGCCTTTTGGCAGATTATGCATTTACGACATAATGCATGGGCATCTTTGAACAACGTGGGACAATAGTACCCAGCTCTTAATACTTTATGAGAAATTGTGTCTCCACTGAAACACCCACCAACTTCACCTGGATGCAGTTCAGATAATACTTTCTCTGCTTCATCTCTTTCCAAACAACGCATGAGGACACTATCAAAAGTTTTATGGAATAATACGTCATTTACCAACTAGAAAGGTGCATATTTTAGTCTTAATGCTCTTCTTTTTTTTTGATCGAGATAGAGAGGAGAAGAACCGTGTGTTAGATAAAACTTAATATCATCAAAACAAGAATTAGAAACAACTTGTGTACAACAGATATGATTTTCACTACATTGATTTACAGTTAAGACATTAATTTAACTCTGTCGCTCTTCAACTGAATTAGCCACTAGTTTGCATAGACCTTGACCTCTGACAATTTTTGCAGGGGTAATTTCAAGGTCATACTCTTGTAACGATGTCATCCAGTTTGCCCATTTTTCACCCAATTCTTTTTGTACTAACAAGTTTCTGACAGCAGGATAAGGCACAATGACTTTAGTTCTGGATTTCAACAAATATGATCGGAAATGTTTCACTGCTTTGAAAACTGCAAAATCCTATTGATCTATAGTCGGGTAGTTAAGCTCCACTCCTTTGAAGGTTGAGATCATGAAGGAAATGGGGATTTCATTTATTTTAGCATTCTTTTGGGTCAACACAGTAGCATAAGATCAATCAGAGGCGAAAGTATAAAGAGTGAAATCTTGTGAGAAATCAGGACTCATCAAGGAAGGGGCTTCCACTATGGCCTTTTTTATGGAATCAAAAGCTTTATTTTCCTATGGTCCACAATGATACTGAACATCCTTTTTAATTAATTTTTTCAATGGCCTTACCATTTCTGAGAAACTCGGGACAAGCCTTCTGACAAAATTGATCTGGCCTAAAAAAGATTGCATAGATTTTTTGGAAGAGGGGGGAGGAAGTTTGGCAATGTCTTGATTTATTTTGGGATCGACGATCATCCCATCACTGGATACTGTGAATCCAAGAATTTTTCCTTGTTCCTCTGCAAAGATAGAATTCTTAGGGTTGAGATATATGTCGTACTTGCGACATCATTCTAGGACAGACCTAAGGTGAGACAAGTGATCTTTCTTGTTTTTGGAGAAAATGGTAACGTCATCAAGATAGAGCACTACAGATTGATTTATGATACCATGAAAAGAAATATCCATTTCTCTCTGAAAAGTGGCCCCGACATTTATAATCCCAAAATGCATTTTCTTGTAGGTGTAAGTACCCCATGGGGTACGAAAAGTGGTTTTTAATTGGTCTGGGGAGACATGAGGACCTGGTTGTATCCCGAAAAATTGTCTAGCAATGATAGTCTTTCAGAACCAGATACCTGCTGAATAATTTGTTCCATTGGAGGAACATGATAACTTATTTTGTTAGATGCTCGGTTCAAGTACCGAAAATCGACACATAGTCGAATTTCACCACTTTTCTTCCGTACAGGAACCAAATTAGACACCCATTGTGTGTGTCTTACTAGGAAGATTATCTTTGCATTCAATAATTTATTTAGTTCTTTCTTGACTGTTGGTTCCAGCTTAGGGTGCATCTTTCTCAACTTCTGCTAAAAAGGTTGAGTCTGGGGTTTCATGGGGATGATATGTTGTATTATGTTAGGGTCAAAAGTTTTTAAATCATCGTATGTCCAAGCAAAGACATCCTTGAATTATCTAAACAGTTTTATAAAAGAGGACCACTCTTGCTCAGAACATCCCATTCGCAGATCGATATATTGTGGATTATCTTTAGTCCCTAGATTTACCTTTTCATGAGTCAAGGAAGAACTGTTTGTTTTACAATTTACCGATTTTGAATTTATCATGCAAATCATAAAAAATCTCTAGTCTTACAATGGATTTAGGAATAGAATTTACCAGATCAGAAGTTGATTCTGGAGACCTCGGCTCTGATATTACCGTGAAATTGCGAGATTTTCATTCTGAATGCCTTCATCAATAACCTCACCTTGGAAGGTGTCCTCCATGTGAAAAAAAATGATGATTTGTTGATCATCATCAAACACTCTCCAATTAGTGACATTGTCTGGGATCGATGGTCTGAACAATAACTCAATTGAAAAGTCATTTGGAGAAAGACCTTCTGCAAGAAAAAGTTTGGAAGCGACGCTAGCTAATAAATCAGCCTTAGAATTTTTTATTCTAGGAATGAAATTGATGTTAAATGCGGAAAACGTGTGCATTAGATTCCATACCTCTGTTTGGTAACTTTTTAGGTGTGGTGATAGGAAAATTATGGAATTTATTAACTGCTTGACCACAATTTCTAAATCACTGAATACCATTAAGTTTTTTATGTTCATATCTACCTCTTTCCTAAGTCCTTGCAAAAGTGCCTCGTACTCGGAAGTGTTGTTGGTACATTCAAACTCTAATCGACAGGCGATAAAAGTTTTATTACCTGTTGGGTCGATGAGTACACATCCTGCACTAGGTCGTTCTTTAGATTTGGATCCATCGAAGTAAAGTGACCATATCTAAGCTTCGTCGACAGTGTTTGGCACATTCGGTAAAGCTGTTGACTGAGTACATGTCATGAGCTCCGACTGTTGTTCCGGATCGGTGATGGGGGAGGTTTCGTCCATGAAGTTACCGAAGAAGGTGTTCATCCCCTGTATTTCAAATGAATTAGTGTAAGCAGTAAATGGTTCATTAGAATCATTCAAATCTATCACAGTGTGCTTGAGGTAATGTTCACGGTTAACCCTAATTTTGTTTGGTTGTCCAGTTTTTGGCAACCACAAATGAGACCAATCTGTTGCAAAGTATCCATGTAGATGTTTGGACCAATCCCTACTTAAGAATAAACCATAAACTTCAAGGATGTCAACAACAATGATATCAATAATTTGGTGAACCTTAGGATTAGAAGATAGCCTAACGAGCATGTTCTTTAGTTCACCAATTACCTTAGCATTTGTCCGATCGAGTTGAATTATTTTAAGACTAGAAGGTTGAACTTCAACATTGATTTTTTGGAAAAAAGACAAGGGAATCACATTTGATGATGCGCCAGACTCTACCATGCAATTATGTACATTTCTATTGAAATTTTCAAAATTTAATAAGAAAGGTGGGACATTTTTGCGAGTATTAACAACATAATTCTATTGATTTTTAGCCGTTGTACCTAAAATTAATTTATCTACATTTGATACAGTTTTTTCAGTGAGATCCCTTTATCTAGGGGTTTAGGTGTTGTTTTAGTAGGGACCTTTTGAGTTGTTTTAGAATTGATTTCTGCAATTTTCTTACTGTTCAGATTGTTGTTTTTACTATTTTCTGCAATGTTCTAAAGCATTTTCTGCAGAAGAAGAGGGAATTTCAAAAGTTCGTAAACAAAAATATTAGCTCTAAGTTTCTTTAGGTCTTCAATCAAATCATACTCTAAACTTGGGGCCGCTAGATTCTGTTTTGTTTCATCTTTTTTAAATTGTTTCGGAGGCACATTAGTACTTATTTCGGAAGAGGGTTTACTCTGAGTTTTGCTTCTGGTGTTGTAAGGATGGACAGTTTCAAAATTGTCTTGAAAAATACTGTCAAAAAAATGTCTGAAGACTTTGGGAGATGATTCCTCTTCTTCAACTATTTCTTCTTCAACCACATCTTCATAATTCTTAGGGGGGACTAAGTTATCATGTGCTTCAAGGATAGTCTATAGAGAGTATTGTAAGCTTTCAAAACTCAGACCCTTAGGGGTCGAATGAGGTCAATTGGGGGGAAAAGGTTTCCTGAAAGGAGGTTTGTAACTTCCTTTCCTCGAAGATGCTTCTTCAGCCGATATCCTCAAGTCTACGACTTGGTTCGATAATTTTTGGACGACCTTTTGCAAACTTTCTAAGTCTGAGGTTTTTGATTGGGTTTTAGTTTGGGAAGGCCTAGGAAGAATTTCTATTTTCTTCTTAGAAGATGGGGTTATTTCAACCTCATTACTAAGATTATATTTCAAGCTCAAAATATCTTTTTCGATTTGACTCGCCTCCTCGAAGGCTTCCAGTAACGTTGACTTCTTAGACCTTTTAACCCAAATTGCTATATTATTTTGTAGAGATTTAGTGTAATATGCCACAATAAGGTTTTCTGCGGGCATTGAATCAGTGGGGATTCATTTTTTTAACGTGAGAAACCTTTGGTTAAATTATTTTACTTTCTCCTTAGGGTTCATCCTTAAGATGGAGAGTTCCATGACTAAGATCTCTGAAGTTTTATCATCTCTGAACTTCTCTAGGAAACAAGTCTCAAATATGTCCCAAGATACAATGGTGTGAGGTTGTTGGGTGAAATACCATGTAGAGGTGTTTCCCTCAAACGTGTAAGGAAAAAGTCTACATACTACATCTTCATGTTCTACACTTCGGAGTCTAATGGCTAGCATGAATTTCTTTATGTGATCCTCAATGATTTTCTTATAATCTGGATCGAACTTAGGTAACCATTTCTCTGGGTGTTTTGGTAAAGGGTGTTGGGGTCCAGGTACAGCCACATCATCATGATCGAGCCAAGTCCTGGCGGGATTGTTTTGATTTTCCATGGGTGTAGGTGGTGTCGAAGGATGAGATGGTTCAGATGAAGAACTTCCTTCATCAGATGACTCTCCTCCTAAAGAAGACGAAGATTAATGAGGTGGGGAAGGTGGAATACCAGATCCTCCGCCTACAAGAGTAGGGGTGTAGTCAGAATCTATGGTATTATCTCCTAAAGGATCTAAATTTAGACCAATGTCTTCAAGTTGCTCTCGGATATCTGAGAAATCTAAAGGTTGATTGAGAGGCCTACTACGTTTTTTGGTACGGACCAAAGCGCTGTGTGTCCTTAAGAGTGACTGACGAACGATTTTTTGTATGTCGGCCCCTTGAGGATTTGGTGTTATTGGCTCAACAGGAATCTCAGGATTTTCGTTTGAGGTAGTTGTTGTTTCAGAAGTAACATTGTTGTCTGAGAGACTATGTGTTACTACGGGGGAGCGAGTGTGTGGGGTGGAGTTTTGTGACCTCCATGTGCCATCAATTGTATTCAGGCCCTCCTTCTAGCTCCATTTGTTGACAGGCGAAATTGATCATCCGTCAACTGGAAGAACAAGTCTGGTTCGGGGTTGTCTAAATAACCCAATCCGTTTGGTGTAACTCGTTCTCACAGGTTTAATGGCTCCATTAATCAATCTAAAAGTCCTAAAATAAAAAATAAAAGAAATGAAATACCTAACTAATTACAATTTACTAATCACTATATATATGTGCATACGTATAAAGTAACCGTTGTAGATATATTTAAATAGAATATTTACTTATCTTACTTATGTACATGATATACAAACTACAAGTTTTAATCTAAACTTATGAAAATCAATGTGAAAAATGATTGCTTCTAGGAAGCAAATAAAGAAACCACATAAAAATATTTTGTTTTTTCCTTTATAAATCTAAACTAATATGAAAAAATACTATGAAACAAAAACATGTGGATAGTCAAATGTTGAACCATACATTTGAGTTTCAGTGATAAGTAAATGACAGAAAAATGTAAATGAGCTAACATGTTAGTGAGTTAGTGATGTGCGTCCAAGCATCTTCATGATTAGAGAATGTCCAGCTACCACATCCAAGAGGAAAACCTGCAATGAACCTTAACACTGTTCTAAATAAATCCAGAACAATGTGTTGGCAGTTTGGATTTTAATGACTGAAGTGGAGACACCAACATAAACCTGTAATCTCATAATTATACATGATTACTATAAGATAAATCTGAAAGTAACCTGTACATTTTGTTTTTCAATTAAAATTGAAAGATAAACCCTATTGTTTTAACTGAAAATATGATCACAACATTTATATTTTGAGAAGCAAATTATAGATGGTATTTAATATAAAAATCTTGCACATCACAGATCTTTTAATATAAAGATATCAGATTTATATATGTAGCAGCCTTAACAAAACATAAATGACAACATTAATAAACAAGTGGCTAAATCCAAAATGTATGAATGTTGTTTCATTTAGCTCTGGAATTAATCGTCCATCTTTTGCTCTCAGCCCAGATGTCCCCTATTACAAAATATGCAGTATTTAAAGAGTTCAGGCAAGCTGAGCATTCTATCTTCTAAGATAAGATCATATCTCAAAAGGATCTAAAAGTTACAAAGATAGAGGGTCTAAAAGAAACCACTCAATATCAAATTGTATCTTCAAAATTATACAAGTTTTGTTTTGATTTACAGAATAATCCAAAAGAAGTGACTAATTAACTAAGTCCAGCAATGCTCCATCTTATGAGATCACCAAAAGATACATCCTATCCTGAAAGAAAATGAAATAAAAAAATTAGATGTTTATTTAACTAACATTTTCCAAATTTTATATCGGAATTGACTTGGCTACATAATCTCTCGATTCTGTAGCCAGTCTTACTTTGGACAAAAGAAATCTAAATCACTATATATTAATTAGAAGAAAAAAACCGAAAGAACAAATAAGATTAATACCAATCTTACCATTTAACTGAAAACCAAAATCGAATCACAAAATTTCAGAGTTGATTATAGCCTCGACACTATCGACGTTTTTTATTATGATATTGCCAGTCCTTTTCAAGCGTTTTCCTTTCCTTTGTGCATTGATCTTAATCTCATGGTTTTCAGTTGTCAATGAGCGGTTTTGAGCCATAAGAGCCTTGATATTTTCTGGAAGGACGTGAATGTCCGTGTAATACAAAACTATCCAATGTAAACACACTTCACAATTTATAGCAGGGGAAAATGGTTGACGAAGCATATGATTGTGTGTTAAAACACTACCACTATCCATTGTCGGATTTTGACCTAATTTAATTCCTGGAAAATCCTTGTTGTGCTTCAGACACAGTGGAAGGTTATTCACATAATCAAAAGCTTGACTAATATTAGAGTGATTTGGGTCTTCAACTGCCAGGAATTTTTCAATCTCAGAATTAGAGCTCTCATGGACCTCAATCAATTCGATCGATCTCACATGAGATTTTGATCTATTCCATAGGATCCTCGAAATTAGTCTCCCAAACCTCTTGTTATTAAACCCTCGCATGTCTCGATTTTTATTTGACTGTTTGGAAGGGTTTCCACTCGTGGATTTGATATTAAGGTTAGGTTCAACGATTTGTTCACACTCGGGAATTTTAAAAATCTTGGAGCCGGCTTCCTTCTATTCACACACAGACTGATCGAGCGTAGCTCTTTCATAAGGGTTTTCACACAAGAAAATTGGTCTATCACTAGAGGGAAAAAGAGACTTCTCTAGAATAGGTTTATCAACCACCAAAGTCTCTATAGGGTTTACTATAACAAAGCCATTGCGAGTCATGAAAGCATCCCAATCATCATTAAGTAGTTTCAGATGATGGACTATCAACAACTTAATCAACCCATGATGAAATAAGCTGGAATCCAATTTCTGACTTTTATATCTCTTTGACATCTTATATAAACTTCTTAATAAGTATAAAGGCATGTTTAACTAGAAACTGATAAAATGCATGAGAAGTCTTATGTGATAAAGGAAGACGAGGTCGTAGTGACCTTCACAAGTAACAAATTGTCATAACACTGCCAATAGACTGTGCCATCTATCTTTCAACAGAGAGAGCGGCATACCTTTGTCACGGTATTGAATTTTTTGAGAGGTGACAAATAGAATCCATGGTACCTCTTCCAACTTTGAATTTTTAAACCATTTTTGGCCGGTGAGGGGGAGGCTCATTGCCTCGCTCAGAAATTCCTTGGTGATTTCCAATTGAATATCTCCCACTATGGCTCTGCATCCATCAAATGTGAGGGAGAAATCTTGGGCTTATTGTAAGTTGTAACCCTAGAATTTCTTGAGAAACACAACCCAACCCTAAATTTTAAGGTCTTCACTTGCGTCATCACACAACAACAAATTTTGCGAGCCATTCAGCACGACATGGACAATAGGGGCCATAAGGGTTTGGACAGGCAGACACAAAGGTGACCAGAACTCACTATGGGCATAAGGGGTAGCATAAATAGAGGAAGGCTAGAGAAAATAACAAATGAATAAAACCCACAGTTATCCTAGCGCAACCAAAATGAGTGCATAAGGGATTTCAAGCCACGAAAATCGGGTGTTTCGAGTAATGAATGCCCTGAGTACAGAGAGAAACCCAAGACTCTAGTTTGTAATGATGGATCTGTCGATTTGAACTACCACTTCAAACAGTGTACAGGGTATGACCAAGTTGTGTTTGAATCTCATCATGTGTAATGGATACCTTGATTTTCCAAGGTTAGGAAAGGATGCGATCCAAAAATCAAAATACCAATCAAAAGATTTAAAATCGAAAATGATCTACCAAGAACGTTAAATGAAGAATCTTATAGTCTTAATGAAAATCTATTCTTGATGTATTTACAAAGTACTCAAGATATAGCTTATAATCCAGGAGCAACTCAAAACAAATGTTTTATTGATATATGATAAGCTTCAAAGAAAAACAACATTCATTAAAAGAGTTGTAAGAATATTGACCCTACATAAAGACCAAGCCTTGGATATAATTGCAATTTGATTATAAGTTTTAATATTTCATTCATGATTTCATTCATGAATGAAGCATGAAAACGAAAAAAAATAAAATAGGAACAATCAAAACATCTTTTTTACAACCGAATAGTCACCTTCAAATAGCAATATTTACATGACGAAGTGTAGGCAGCTACATGAATTGTTATTTGTCACTTTAAAAGGAAAACATCGTGTAGGGATGCCAACAAATCTGTAATCAAATTGTACCATAAACAAGTGTATCAACCATGCACCAACCTATACCTCAACCTGAAAAGCTTCCTTAAGTTTAACAACAAGAAACTGGAATTTTCATCAAACTTTTCTTTAGTCTCACATGACTAGTTTTGGATTAGTCAACAACCCTAACTTGAAATAATCATAACTATGTACCTGTAATGAGTGAAGATATGAAAATAGTACACAATATTCTTTAGTGTTTTTTGTACAATTCCTCCAGGTGTCACTACTTGAAACCTCTTATAAATGGAGTTATAGAAAAAATGACATACCTTGTTGAATTTTGTCTTATTCTAGAGAGCGAACTTGTAGAGTGTGCCCTGCATGAAATATTTGGTGTATGGATCTAAAAAATTTACACAAAATACAAAAGACTGTACTCTAAGCAACACATTTTGTATTACTAAATTTGGATCTGCTATGAATAAGTTATGACTTTTTTACCCGAAACACTCGTTTTAGACTAGTTTCAGGACTAGCCATAAGCCCTATTTTCCATAGAGTGTAACTCCAAAAATACAAAGAAACACAAGATGAAATTCGTACCATGGCTAATTGGATATGTTTCCTCAATGGAATCCCAATTTAATGGTATCAATCATTCTATAAAAAACATTATTGCGAAAATGGTGAGATGACCTATAAATAACATACCTTAGAAAGCATCATTAAAAGCATTTATCCTCCCTTGAATTTCAGACTTCTTTACTTCACCTTCTCTCTAAAATTCGACTTATATATCCTTTGTCTACCTCAATCATCTGTAGATATTCAATATTCTCAAGTGTGATTGAAATGAGAGAGCCTTGCCTCTTATGTATACTCTCCAAGTATCTTCCTTAGAAGCATCTTCTAGGCCACTTTGTCCAGATAGTCACCTATGTCCAACTTTTCCCAATTTTCCACTTGTCCATATATCCAATAGCCACTTGACTACTTAACCCATTTTGCTCATTTTAGGTTTAACATTCTTATAACCACTTTCCATAATTATAAAGTTCTCCA
>SNQJ01S0049480.1:21026-47120 GCA_010110895.2 Picea sitchensis | reverse complement strand
TAGATGAAAATATATCAAAAATCATACCATTATACATCAAACAAACTTGGGTCCATTACCCAAACCTTTGTGCTACCCGAATTTTCTACCGGACTTTCTTCAAGGGTTGACATCAATGACAACCAACCCAATTAATCAACAATTAGCACCTATAGATCACATTGAATATCTATTATTTTCCAAGGTTTATTGCAGGTACTCATTGATATATATGAAGTTGCGCAAGTTTGAGGTAGCATGAAGGGTTGACAATGAAAGTTTCATAATTATAGAAAATACTGAAGAAAAAAAAAACCCTAGTTTTTTAGGTGTACGCGGGCTATTGTGGAGCAGAGAGCATATGTATGCGGGATAGTAGTATAATAGGGCATGTACATGAGGAAAAATCCCTAGAAAATTGAGAAGATGAATATGTCGGGACTCTAGAGTCTAAAATCAAGCTCTCAGGAAGGTCTATAGTGATCAGGTACATCCGATCTATCTACTGGTTCAAAAGGTATGTCCTATTTCTATAGGTAGTTGGATTTTGTTGTATACATGAGATATTGTTATGGGAGTTTGAGTATTTTCACTAGAGATATTAGTGGTTGCAGGGGACTTTCTGTATAAGTCATATCTACAGAAATATAGTGCTGATATAACCAATATTTATCATTGATACATCTTGTTAGGGTTGAGGCACATCTTGTATTTCTTGACATATTGTTAATTATTTTTTTGGTACATATTTGAGAGCTTGTATTTGTGAAGTGGTTGATGTATTGAGAGACTGAATATCAAAAAGGTATTGATGTATAGTTCATGTGAGGGTTATTATGCTTGTTCATGATTACACACACTTGTATGGCACATGACTAGAGAGATATAGATGCTTTGGGTAAAATATATGTATGAGGATGTATGCATAGGGCACAGTTATAGTATGGATATTGTGACAAATTTCAGGTTGATGTGACAAAGATTGTAGAAGGTAAGAAATGTTTAGAAGAGAGAAAACCCTAGATTTTAGAAGGCATATGGAGGCTACAGAACAGATAGGTCACGTACATACATGACCTGCAGTACAGATAGGGTGCATACATATGCGTGTTGCGGAACATACAAGTCGCGTATCTATTTTTTTTGGTTTGTACAGGACCATTTTAGGTACAAGTTGTTTACAAGGTAGTGGTACAGGTTGGATGCAGGTTAGTGGTACAGGTTGGTACATGTTTACAGTGGTATATGTTACAGTGATAGTGTGGAATTGGTTTATTTAGTTGACACTTATATTTCAGGGTGGTTGGACGGGGAAAGGATAGGTGGTTGTAGCCATATTTAGGTAACCTACTACCTCAATCATCTGTAGATATTCAATATGCTCAATATTCAGTATTATCTGAGTAATGCAACAAAAATATGCAGGGTTCTTTGAACTAGTGCAATGAAGGTGCAATGGAATGTGTCGAGATGAAACTAGTGCAATGGAATGGACTGCGATAGATTATGTGGGATATTACATAGAAGAAAATCTCTAGGTAACCTTCAGGAAGTGAGATAAATGACACATTATAGTGTGAAGAAATAAAGCCTGTGTGACAAGCAACAAAGTGGAATGCGACAGGATGAACGAAGCAACTAGGTGAGTGCACTGCAGGGAAAGTGCGACAAGATGAAGACTTGTGACTTGATCTTTGGGATATTATTCCATCTACGCAGTAGATGGTCTATAGAAAAAAATATGAGTTTTTGTGTTATTCATGAGGATATTCCCTAATAATACTAAGTTCTATTGTTATAGATGAGTTGGAGTTCATTCGTAGGAACATGTGGTCTGTTTGATTTAGTCAAATAATGTCCAGCTATAAATAGATTTTGATCTAGTCAAGATTTTTCCACAATGTAGCTATCATGCATACATATACTTTATTTATACATAATTTTAACTGAGAGGAGTTTTATCTGGTCAAAATACATCCACAATGTAATTTTCATGCATCCACATACTTTATTTAGAAAAAAGTGTAACTGAAAGGAGTTTGATCTAGTCAAAATATGTTCAAAATGTAACTGTTATGCGTCCACATACAGGAAGGGGAAATCAGGAAAATGTTTTTATAAATAAGGATGTGCTATGTTAGATTGCTACATGGATGAAAAGAGAAGAAAAATGACATGTAATTATTCAACGAAACTGAACTAGAGACTTGTCAAATTAATTTTTGTAGAGAAAGGTCTAGTTATATGAGAATATTTTTTAAACTGAATTCAAGGTGTTAGGGTGGTGCTAGGGTGAGTTGAAGCTAATTGAGGATTGGTGTCCTCATTATTTGTGAACGTTTGGTGCCTGAGGATTGGTTTCCTCATTATTTTCAACAAGTTGGTTTCTGAGAGGATTGGTGTCCTCATTATTTGCGATAGGTTGGTACCTGAGAGGATTGGTGTCCTCATTATCTGTGACAAGTTGGTTCCTGAGAGGATTGGTTTCCTCATTGTTTGAGACAGGTTGGTTCCTAAGAGGATTGGTGTCCTCTTTTGTGATAGGTGGGTGCCTATCAAGTTGAATAATTTTAAATTGTAATTTGGTGCTTGCATAAGAATATAAAGAAATATGTTTTGTGGTTTTCTCCCGCAGAGGGTTTCCACATAAAAATTCATATGTAATGTGTTTTTTGTGTTGTGTTTTTTTTTCTTCATGTATTGTTTATTAAGTAAGAGCTTATAAATAAGTTTAATTTGTTGAAAGGAAAGAAAGTGAAAAATATGATACAATATTGATTCACCCCCCCTCTTAGTATTGTTGTAAATTATAATAGAACCCCTTCTGGGAAGCACCGATGCAGGAGTACAATTCTCTCCTCAAGAACCAGACTTGGGATCTGGTTCTAATTCCTTTCGAAAAGAAGCTTGTTAGATGGAGATGGGTCTACAAGATAAAAAAGGAAGTGGATGGACATGTGACCAGAGATAAGGAAATATTGGTTGCCAATGGATTTAAGTAGATCCACGGGATCAACCGTGATGAGATGGTTTCTCCAATAGAAAATTTGGATTCTATCAGGTTGTCCCTTTCCATTGGAGAAAATAGGGGATGGGAAGTACATTAGATGGATGTGAAGAATGATTTTCTTCATGGCGATCTCTTAGAGGAGATTTATATGGATCAACTGCCTGGATTCATACATAAATCATCTTTACTGTGCCGACTCAAAATTTTTCTCTATGGCCTCAAGAAGACACTTAGAGCATGGTAATCAAATATGGAATCCTACTTTCTCTCCAAGAATTTTTTCAGATGAAAATATGATCTCAATGTCTACATGTTAAGGACCACTGACTCACTTATGATACTAGTCCTATATGTGGATGATCTTTTGATCACCGACAACTCGGTTTTAATGATTTATACGGTCAAGGGAATTCTTCGTGACATGTTCAATGATGGACATGGGGCTAGTCCATTTATTTATCGGTCTCGATATCAGCCAAGATGCTTCAGGACTCAAGATATCTCATGCTAAGTATGCTCAGAATTGCATGGAGAGATTCCACATCACAAACTATAAGTCTGCACCTACACCCTTCTTATATAGGGTTATACTTGGGGATGGTCAGGATACACTAGTGGTGGAAAACACCTTGTATCAAAAACTTGTGGGGAGACTTATGTATCTCACCCAAACCCAACCAGATCTATCATATATAGTAGGGGTAGTCTTCAGGTACATGCAAGAACCGCATGAGTTACACTAGAAGGCTACCAAGCGCATCTTGATATACGTCAAGGGCACCATCAGTTATGGGATCCATTATGAAATAGGTTTCAAGTTAGATCTCATAGGCTTGATTGATTATTATTAGGATAGTGTTGGCACCAATCACAAGTCCACCTCCAGGTACATGTTTATTTTGGGATCTGACACAATCTATTGGTCGAGAAAAAAAGAATCAACTATTGCTCTATCTTCAATAAAGGTCGATTACAAGGGATCCGTCAACATCACCATCTAGGCACTATGGATATAGAGATTCCTTTCCAAACTCAAAATTTAGTTCCATTGTTTAATTGTGATCTAGTGTGAAAACCAGAGTACACTCAAATGTTTTTGAGATCTAGTACAGAGACAACACACAAACAATATCGAGATCCATATGCATTTTATCAGGGAGTTGGTTCATGAAAAGGTCATTAAATTTTCATTACTTCCCTTCCACTAAGAATACTGTTGAAATATTCACCAATACTTTCACTAAGAAAAAATTCCATAGTTTGCATGATCATCTTGGAGTGAAGGACATAGTTTTCTAGCAACTGTCTTTCTCTTCTTTTGATACATTTTACTTTGAGGGAGGGGTTCCCATGAGGTTTTACCTCTTTACTCACTTTATTTTAGTGTTCACTATTTTCATTTTTCATGGGTACCTAATATGGCCTCTATTTTCGGGACCCATTCATCATGTATACTCCCTAGTAGTGTTCAGGGGGGGTGTTGGAGATACTACACACACCTAGGATTTTCCTTTCATTTTTTTTTCCTAAGTTTATTTAGATATGTTGAATTTCCCTTAGTCTGATATATTCTCCCCTAATTGAGGAAATTCTCCCCTAGAAAAGGGTGCCACATACCCTCCACTCAATCCTTAGTTACCTTTCAGTTAGACTAGTTTAGTGAAGTGTTACATGTCAATCTTGGCTTTATCACTGAGTGTTGCATGCTAACCTCAGGATCATCACCATGAATGCACACTTGCAATAGGATCATCAGCAATAAATCCCATTCCACATGTGTGAGTGATCTCCTCCTCATTTCACTATGGTTTAGCTAGTTAACTGACGACTGCATGATCAGTTAACTAGGACTAGGTGGCAGTTGACTCCAATAGCTACCAGTGTGTGTCACATCTATCTAGAATACTACTAATGTGCATTAGCTTGGATACTATGGTGAGTTAGTTGTGTCATACAGAGTATATCACTTGTGTTGTAACATTCTTTTATTTAGATAATAGAAAATATTTCATTATTTTCTCCCATTTTTGTCTTATCTCTTTATCAACCATTGCAAGTTGTGTATGTTTTATTGTTATCTATATATCATGTGTGGGTATATCAAAAAATCTACAATCTTCAAGATAACATCATATATTACTTCCTGTAAAATTTAAGTGATAGAGGATTAATATTGGTGAAGTTGTAACAGTTGAATGTCAACCAATAGTAAAGTATCAAAATTAGGGTTTTAAAAGGTATGTTAACTTAAAATTAACATAATATTTGGTTGGGATGTCTAATTATGGTGATTCATAAAACATTGGAAAGAGGAAACCTCTAAGAATATAATGGGAAAATAATTATTATTATTTAATATAGTTATTTTTAGGATAGTTAAGTAGAAATTTGATGGTTTTGGCTAGATCCCAAGTAAGAACTAATGACAATACCTAAATTTAGTGAAGGTGAAGATGAATTTGATCCTTTAGAATGGTTTACGATGGAAATGGAAAAGTATAGAATTCCTTAAGATTTAGGTCTTAATTTTTATGGTGAACCTAAAATATGGTGATATGGTATTCATAAACATATGATATGACACTCTACATAGGATGAATTTGAAAATTATTCTCAAATATATGGATCTAGGATACAAATATGGAGGAAATGCATACAAATAAAGATGAATTCAATGAAAATAAAGAACAATTTCATAATTTCAAAAAAGTAATGAGAAATTAAAAGAATATCTCAAGAAGAAGGGTGACTAATTGTCCAAGATGAAAGTCCTTGGTGAAGCACTCATTAAAGATGTTAAGAACTTAAAACAAGGAAAGATGGATAAATAAGTAGATTATGAAACCATAATTAAACACTACTTGATGAGGTTAATAAATTGAAAGAAGAAAAGAAGAACTGTCAAAATCAAGAAAACAAAATGATCTTGGATGAAGAGACTACCAAAAAAGATTGAAGTGGAAATTTGCAAAAAGGTTAAAGAATAACTATGATCTTGGATGAAGAGACAACCAAAAGACTTGAATTGGAAATTTTCAAAAAGTTCAAACAATCACTAAGTACATGGGTGAGTGAAAGCTAATGATGGTCTCTCAGGATGCGTTAATGGCAATGCAAACCTGGAAAAATACAATTCTATTAACTTGGAGGGATTATTCAAGGTAATTTTACAATGAAGTTGAATATGGTGTAAGAATATGAAACATAGGAAATTGAATTAGCTTCTGAATATACAACTTTTATTCGTAGAAATTGTGAATAACTATGTCAAATTTGATTTTTTCTAACAATGGTATATTACTTTTCCAACAAAATAGAAGGTATATTTTTTTGTTCGTGNGGTGACTAATTGTCCAAGATGAAAGTCCTTGGTGAAGCACTCATTAAAGATGTTAAGAACTTAAAACAAGGAAAGATGGATAAATAAGTAGATTATGAAACCATAATTAAACACTACTTGATGAGGTTAATAAATTGAAAGAAGAAAAGAAGAACTGTCAAAATCAAGAAAACAAAATGATCTTGGATGAAGAGACTACCAAAAAAGATTGAAGTGGAAATTTGCAAAAAGGTTAAAGAATAACTATGATCTTGGATGAAGAGACAACCAAAAGACTTGAATTGGAAATTTTCAAAAAGTTCAAACAATCACTAAGTACATGGGTGAGTGAAAGCTAATGATGGTCTCTCAGGATGCGTTAATGGCAATGCAAACCTGGAAAAATACAATTCTATTAACTTGGAGGGATTATTCAAGGTAATTTTACAATGAAGTTGAATATGGTGTAAGAATATGAAACATAGGAAATTGAATTAGCTTCTGAATATACAACTTTTATTCGTAGAAATTGTGAATAACTATGTCAAATTTGATTTTTTCTAACAATGGTATATTACTTTTCCAACAAAATAGAAGGTATATTTTTTTGTTCGTGTAGCTGTTGAGTACCTTAACAATGGAATTTCATTCCAAAAAAATTTAAACTTGTAGAGAACCTATTTTTCTTGTGTCATGTATTTTTTTTAAATTTAAAATATTAATTTTATATATTTTTTAAATTATCGAAGTAAACATATCCTTGAAATTACAACGTCTTGTGTTCGTGCAGGCTAAGTAGGTCTTAACATGATCAAAACAATTTATTTTTTTGAGATCGTAGATATCGATCTCCTCTAGTGTCATATATAATTAATTTGAGAAATGGTTAAGACAAAAAAAAGTTATAGCAGAAATAAGAGAGGTATGTATTCTAGGATTTTGATATATGTCAAGACAAAATTACATTAAAAATAGTAAAGATTATTAATTAAAAAAAAATGTATATTTGGAATCTACACAGCCAACTCTATCTATGTTTGTAGCTTCATCAATAAATAAATTGTGTAGCCTATTTTAGCACTATGTAATTTCTCAGGTTGAAGAAGAAATGGGTAGAGGTAATTGTTATCCCCCAGTTTAGGGATAACTAAGGAGATTATGTCTCGCAGCCCACAGGTCCTAGACATGGAGTACCGAGAGCCAGATCGACTTGAGCATGGCCCTGGAGGTCCCATCTCTTTTCTTTTCTTCAGTGCCTCCACCTTGTCAGAAACAACAACATCCATCACCTCGGCATGGTCCTATAGCAGAAATGGATCTTGGTCCATGAGGTAATGAGTTTGGGTGTCATGGTATGTGTCACTTTGATCCTCAAAACCTTTGAATATGTTCATTCAATTCCTTTTGTTTCTAACGGGTGATTAGATATTATACCTATCCACTTGACCATATCTGGGGGGAATGACAGGATGCCCTAGTAATGTTGTGCCCATAGGTTTTGATTTTCCACTAGGGGTTTCATGAGAAGCTATTGTATGCTCCCACCATACTTACCACTTTCCATATCTCTCCCACTCATCCATCCCATTACACTGGTCCGGGCATTCAGTTGGCCAAATATTCAAGGGTTGCACCTTACCTTATGGGAAGAAGGGGCTAAAAGATGAGAGGGTAAAAGCAGCTGGAAAAAGATAGAATCTGAAGAATAAAACCTCAAGATTCTTTTCCTAGGGATCCCCAAGAAAACAGTAAAAATATTCTCAGAAAGAAACAAAGGGACCCATAAAAAATAACAAAACAAGACCTGATTAGAGGATAGGGGGTCTCATCATGAGTCAGCCTATTAGGTCCATGGGAATCTAGAGGTATGACACTACTAGCAGTTGGTCACCACGTTAGGTTAGTGTCTCTTGGTGGAATATCCAAGAGAAAGAGGGTCTCATAATGAGCCAAACTTCTCATTTATGTGAAAGTGCTTGTCGATAACATTGTCACCATTGATCACCATGCCAGGGTAGTGTCCCATGATTAGCTTATTGAAATAAAAATAAATAAAGAATAAAGATAAAAGGAATGAATGGACTTGGAAACATTTGCATCCATGATAGGAGCAGATCACCCTCTACAGAGGCACCCATAGGTAATCCATGCATTTCCCTTCTATCACTACACCCCTTGTCCATACATCCCTTACCACCTCATCCACTCACATGGATTGGATTTGATTTCTCCTAGAAACACCCCACATCCAATGAGCATTTTCCCAATAGGACGCCCTGTCACTTCCTCCAAGCTTGGCCTACAAATTTGTATAATGTATTTGAGCACTTGACTGATTAAAAGGGGTTTTATGTACATGTTTAATAAAATTGATGATTAGATGTGATTGACATTGCTATGATCCATGTGACTTATGATCCCATGGAGGGCATATATGTTAATGTACAGGGTCATACCCAATAGACAGGTACCATTATGGATAGGTACACATGGGTAGATGATTAGTTTGGACCTCCATGGGGCTGAAATCCCATCAAATGGATGTTCAGACCCCATCAATGGGCAAAGATAGGTTAGAGGGCTTGCACATGGGAAGAGGAGGAAGTTCCATCACAGGAAACTTAGTAGACTTGTACCCAGGGGGGTTGTGCCCTTTCCACCCGGACATTGGACTTAGAAGGCCCATGACATCACCCAGGACACTCATGACGCCATATAGTTCTTGTGGAGGTTTTTGGAGGTAGTTGTGGGAGTTGTGGCATGTGTGGCAGCTTCCGAAGGCCTAAGGGGGCCTAAAGTTTTTCTCTAGGAGGCCAACGTTTCCCTAAAAAGGGATAACGTCACCCTAAAAGGGCATGACATCCTCATCTTTGCTTGATTTAGGGTTTGATTTTGACATTTAATGTAAAACAATTTTATTATGTATTTTTTGCCTTGTCATCCTTTTGTGACATAAAATTTAATTAAGGTCATTGGTATGGTATAATTAAGAGAGCTAAAACTCTCTTTTATTCATCATCTTTCACTCACACTTGTGTGAGGTCCGAAATTTGCGCCCTCTCTTAGGGTTTTGGCTGAAATTACTAGTGCGCAGTTGTTGAAGGAGGCTTATTTTGGCTATTTTTGGCATTTTCTTGGTGGAAGTTTTACAACTAGGGTTTGGCATTGATGATACTTGGTAAATGTAAGTGAATTTATACAATCCTTCCATTACTTGAATGGTTATAGTATTTTACTTGCATTTTGTTAATGAAATTTGTTGAATAAACCCTAGGAAATAAGCACATGTTGGTGTCCTTATTTTAATTCCCTGCTAAGATTGTGCCAAGTAGTTTTTAACCTATTGAAGACATTGCTAGGGCCTTGCCTTTGCAACACCCTACCTTTTCTCTTCAATCCTATCCATTTTTATCTTTTCATTGAGCTAAATAAGGAGGAAAATGCACTAAGGCCTAGGGTTACTACACCTTAGTGAGTTGTTTTCCCCTAGGGTTTGATGGTTGAAGCCTTGGCTCAACAACACTTCACCATCAAACTCTCTTGTCTTTATCCCTTCCATTATCATATTTCTTCTTCAACTCTTTCCACTACCTTTTGACTCCATTTTCCCTATGAATGCACTAGTCTAAGATCTTTATGCTTGAGTGACTTGATCAAAAAACTTCAAACATCCAAACTCTTTGAAAAACTACTAATACCTTCTAACACTAACCTAATAACGCTATTTCTGCCATTATCCATTTGATTTATAATTATACCTTGCAGCATTTCATGCTTATTTAAAGAAATTGAAAGATTGGCTAAAGCGTAGTAGTCTTTTCTTCAAATGAATGTTGATATTGTGATATTGATGATAAATCGTTCTTGATCATTGTGAATATTATTTAAAAGCATTTATTGTGAAGTAACACATTGTGATCATTGATATTATACACCATTGATTTCTTCATCAACAATATTAGTCAATTGCTTATTTGAGAAAGTCAAATTATATGAAGTACTAACCAACAAGTGACCTTGCAAATATAGTTTCTTGTTGCTTTGTTCCAGGAAGGTACATTTATGGTTGTTATTTATCTTTATTGGTTGTTTAGCTGGAATTTCTGATCGGTGATGACTTGTCAGGGGGAAACTTTTACTTATCCTTAAACCTTTGCCTTCTCAAAACCCCAAGTCATCGGGGACGTCTCCCCTGGGCCTACTACCCTAAATAGAAAGAGATATCCTATTGAGGTGATAGTGATAGGATAGTCTCGAGTTACGTTAGTTTTCCTTACATTTACCTTTCCATTACATCCAGGTACAAAATGCACAAATAACATTTTGGCACCATTTTCTGGGAACACTGAGTCAATTCTCCTCAAGACGACACTTTTCGGTAAGCCTTTCCTCAAGAATACTTATCTTAAAAAGCTTACTTGGTGACTCCACTAAGGATGATTACCTTATTTCTTTGATAATTTCAAGAAAATTATCTGGCGACTCCATCGATGACGAATCCAACCATGAATTCTCAATGGGCCCTGGGAAATTTCAAACCCCTAGACATGAGTAAAATATCGGGATACCCTCAACAAATGCCCCTAAAGTATGAGAAATGGCTCCCTAGATTCAATGGTAGTGATGGGGAAAGAGCCAACTATCACATGAGTGATTTTTGGGATTTCTTTCAACTCCATCCTATCAGTGATGATGCTGAAGATTTGGTGATGAAACTTTTTTCTGCCACCCTTTATGGAAATGCTAGGAAGTGGTATGAAAACCTCCCCAATGCTAGCATCACCACTATGGAACTATTAGAAGAGACCTTTCTCAAAATATGGGGTAACTAGTTGGAAGACATTCCAGTACTACTAGAAAGAATCGAGCATATAAAGAAAAATGAGAATGAAACTCTTAGAGACTTCCAGGATAGGTTTGATCACATGCTATATCAAATTCCTAAAAGTCATCATCCTAAATATAATTACATTGTCCATCTCTATACCAATGCACTTTTAGTGCATCTAGGTTTTCCCCTTAGTAAAAGGGACCCAAGAACACTCAATCAAGCTTATGGCATGGCTACAAGGATCGATCAAAATATCTCCTTGTACGAGATAAAACACCTCTTTTCCTTAGGCACTCTTAGTATTGAAAGTTTAATTTCCCTTGAAACCTTTACTTTTGATTTCTGAAAATAAGGGGGACAAACCATAGACCAGAAAGAGGTTGAGGAGGAGGATCATGAAGGTGTTTCCTAATCCCATGATGAAGAGAAAGACATTACTCATTATTTTGTCGAGAATAATGAAGACGTGGCTGAAGAGAAAGATCTTGAAGACATCAAGCATGATGATGAAGTATTGATGTATGCTCCTCCCTCTAATGAATCCATCCAAGATCCTATTTCTCCTGCACAAGAAGAAGACGATGAGGTTAGTTACTTTCCTTTTCAGGATTTTGATGATACTTTGTTCCATGATTCAGAGAATGAAGGACAAGACAAATCCTCTAGCAAGTTAGATCTTCCTTGTTGTACAGTTGAAGATGAAGGGGAAACTCATGAGGATGAAACAATGATGCATGCTAAAGACACCCAATTCTTCAAAGCTCTTGCACAAGAAGAAACAAACATAGTGATTTACCTGCCTCTCCAAAAATTTGATAATTTTCTAATTTATGATTTGGGAGGTGAGGAGTAGATCAATGAGCCTTTGAATGCTTCAAATCCTGCATGTTATGATATAGATAGAGACATGGTTGATAACATTGATGAGTTCATACATGTTGGAAGACGTAAGTGGGATGTAGTTGGTTATGATATGGACCTCATTTATGACATTGAGAGTCATTTCCAAGTGTTACCTTTACAGATATCACAATAGGTTACTCTTGATTTTGACCAGTGGTGACAAGGAGATGATATAATTACTAACACTTTCAAAACACCCAAGGTTGACCTAGTCCCATATTTTCCTGATACTTTTCGGTCATACCTTGAGGTTTTTTATGAATACTCCTCTGAGCACTTGGATTTATTCCATGAAGAAGATTGTAAACCATCGTTGTGATTAGATATTGATAGGAGTAAGGACATCATTCACCCAAAGAAGGATCCTTGTGACAACTTTCTCCAGCCACCTCTGATTACTTTACTTTGTTGTATCTCTAGAGGTGTAGTTGGGAGATATGTTTTTTGTATTGAGTTTCCTCTGGGGAAAACCCTAGAGTCGAAGGGTTGGTTGAATACTTCAAGAATAAGTTTTTCATCTCAGCTTTTCAACTTTCCCTTAAGAGTTTTCCAGTCATCTACTAGATCCTTTTCAATCCCTTCCAGGGCTTCAAATTATGAGAATGTCCTAGGTAGCTAGCTTGCACACATTTTGAGTCAGTTTTATGAACCTTTGAATTTTCACAATCCCTTCCTGAAGTAGATTGAGCACTTTCCTCAGAGAATGAATTGGCATGACTTTATCCCTCCCACCTGCCTCAATGAGTTAGACTTTATTATTTCTGATGATATGATACATTCTCTAACCCATGTCATTTTTGTGCTTGACTTATCATTGTTTTGGTTTATGATGAAGCACAAAGGTAGGTATTGTGGGAAATTGTTGGATTGGTTTCACTGGTCATTTGACTACACCTAACATCTAGCCAACAGGTAAGTAAAGGTAAGTAGGCATTTTCATTCATTGTATATACCATTTGCATTTCATGCTAGAATAGTTTGTTTTCACACTTGTATATATGCTTGTTTTCTTTTATATATATGAGCTGGGGTGATATCACCAACCCAAAGGATTTCTAATAGTCTGATGTTGAGATCAATCAGGTTACAGTTTATGCCAGAGATGTTGAGGTTCTCATGTGATGTACAGTGAGCACATGTCCCCAAGTTAGAGCCAGATGTTATCCCCCAGTTTAGGGATAACTTAGATTAGGTCTCGAGGCCCACAGGTCCTAGACATGGAGTATCGAGAGCCATATAGACTTGAGCATGGCCCTGGAGGGCCCATATATTTTCTTTTCTTCGGCGCCTCCACCTTGTCAGCAGTAGCAACATCCATCACCTCGTCCTGGTCCTATAGCAGAAATGGATCTTGCTCCATGAGGTAATGAGTCTGGGTATCATGGTATGTATCATTTTGATCATCGAAACATTTGAATATGTGCATTTAATTCCTTTTTCTTCTAATAGGTTCTTGGATCTTATACCTATACACTTGACCATATCTGGGGAGAATGATAGGATTCCCTAGTAAGCTTGTGCCCATAGGTTTTGAGTTTCCACTGGGGGGGTTTCATGAGAAGCTATCATCCGCTCCCACTATACTTACAACTTTCCATCTTTCTCCCGCTCATCCATCCCATTACACTGGTTTGGGATTTGGGTTGGCCAAATATTCAAGGGTTTCACCTTACCTTGTGGGAAGAAGGGGATAAATTCCAAGAGTGTAAAAGAAGATGGAAAAAGATAGAATTCGAAGAATGAAACCTCGAGATGCTTCGCCCAGGGATCCCTGAGAAAGAAGTAAAAATATTCTCAGAAAGAAACAAAGGGACCCATAAAAAATAACAAAACAAGACCTGGTTAGAGTATAGGGGGTCTCATCATGGTCCAACCTATTAGGTCCATGGGAATCTAGCGATATGACACTACTAGCAGTTGGTCACCATGCCAGGGTAGTGACTCTTGGTGGCATAGCCAAGAGAAAGGGGGTCTCATCACGAGCTATCCTTCTCATTTTTGTCAAAGTGCTTGTGGGTAACATTGTCACCACTAGTCACCACGCCAGCGCACTGTCCCTTGATTATCTTCTTGAAAGAAAAAGAAATAAAGAATAAAGATAAAAGGCATGAATGGGCTTGGAAAAAATTGCATCCATGATAGGTGCAGCTCACCCTCTTCAAAGGCACCCACAGGTAAGCCATGTATTTCCCTGCTATCACTGCACCCCTTGTCCATACATCCCTTACCACCTCATCCACTCACATGGCTTGGATTTTATTTCTCCCAGAAACAACCCACATTCAGTGAACATTTTCCTAATAGGACGCCCTGTCACTTCCTCCAATATTGGCTTGCAAATTTGTATAATTTCTTTCAGCACTTGACTGAGTAAAAGGGGTTTATGCATATGTTTAATAAAATCGATGATTATATGTGATTGACATTGCTATGATCCCTGTGACTTATGAGCCCATGGAGGGCGTATCTGTTGATGTAAAGGGTCATACCTGACAAACAGGTACCATTATGCACAGGTACTGTAATATCCCCAAAAATAAATGATTACTAAAGTCTGAATGCACTTAGGAATTTATTTTTCGTTTTTGGAAAATTCAAATTTGGAAAATTATTGCCATTTATGGAAATTCCGAATTTGGAATTTAGTTAATTATAATTTATTATTATGATTGTTGGGAAAATATTTGATTTTCCCAACCAACTCTTTGACTATGACACTTGTAAGAAAAAAATATTTTTTATATTATTACTGAGAGACAAATGGAACAGCCAGGTTGAAATCAGTTGACCATGACTCCATGAGTGGGGAACATGTTGGAACTACCTCAAGGCTGAATTTTAGAAGTGGAAAATTAGGAATTTGGCCATTTGTAGCCCCTAAAAATCAGATTTGTAAAGCTTCGAAAATTCCCAAGGGGGAAAAAACCTAGGCACAAGATGTTTTTGCATATATAACATATGGGAGGAGGTAGGATGTTGCCTAGTATGCTGGGAAAAACAATATCACTTGTTGTTATGAGCACTATTTTCCGAGTGTGAGGCAAGGATAATTTTCTCTGATCTAAAGGAGGACTATAGCTAAGGAAGAGTTTTGGAGTTCACCCTCATGGATTCATGGTCAGGCTAGGGGGTGAATGGAGAAAGTAGATTGGTTGTTTTGTTCTATGATTGGGTGGAACTTGGCTATTCCATTTGTTGTCCCAGTACTTTGTTCAGATATGTACATCTACTTACTCCTTGTTGAATTTGTTTTACTGAATTAATAGCTGGTAGAATGAAATGAATTGTAGAATAAGCCCTTACAGTTTGATTGTATTTGTTGAGTAAAGTTAAGAAAGTTACTGCATGTGTTAGTTGTTGATGGATTTGAGTTATGTAAATACATTGGAATATGCATCTAAGTTAAATGGAATCATTACTTTATTAATTCTAACACTTCCAGGCATGTGAATATGCATGTATAGGTATTCAACTTAAGGAATATTATCCGGTTGAAGAATGCTAAATGAAATTCTAGAAGTGAACACAAGATATAAATATATGTATATATATTGTTGCAGGATTAAATACGTAGGGCTATATTAAATATCTAAGAATATCAGACTCTGCAAAATCCAAAACGAGACTTATAATGAATATATAATAGAAATATATATATATATATATATATATATAGTTGTTTGCACAGAATTTCAAAACTACTTAAAACATCTAATTACTCATACACGACAAGATTATCGATGCTTGGACACATGAGAAATTCAAGTTAAATTTCCATTGATAAGACTATGCCAATGACATAAAAATGTACAGTTTAGTTATCCCACAATAAACCATAAACGCAGTTTTTCAAAGTTATACAATCCATAGTACAGAGACCGCTCATATAAGAAACAGTATTCATTGGGTTGAAGAAACATCTGTACATCCTATTAACAAGAAAGAATAAATGATATGTATAGCCATAGGCTTGGATCCAAATATTTACAAATAGAGTACCCTGGGTAAGTACCCAGTACCACTGGAAACCTGAATCTGAATTCCTTCAAACCTAAATATTAAAATCGGAACTCGAATACCTTTTTCAAGTAAGGTGTTGTCCTGGATCCATTGATTGTGACTCTATAACTCCTACAAGGAAACTGATATGGGTAATTTAGTATCAAGACAGAAGACCATAAAATCTAAATATTGAAGATAAAGTAATTAAGACATCGAAGGCTTTCCACATAAGACTAACACTTATCTTGAGGTTGGCGTGGGTGCACTTTCATTCAGTGTCGTTGAATCGATCTATCGACATGCCGAAGGGGAAGAGTGAACATTTAAATGGCTGATAGGTACCCTCGCAGTGAAAAAGTCAAAACAGGGGTCCCATCATTAGATGTGTAACCAAACAAATTAACTGATCACAGAGCAGAGCAATAAATAACACGCAATATAAACATGCTCTACATAATTTCCCAATTCGAATCATAGATAGGACTCCGAGATACTATCCTCATAAGTCACTAAAACCATAGATTTATGATAAAGGAAAATGCAATAAAGAACAGAGTTTAGAATACTTAGGATTCCATTCTTTACAAAGTGAAATTTGATAGGTTAATCAATAATTCTAGAATGATAAAGTTTGCATAGGGTATAGCATATCCTACAGAGGAATTATTTTCCCAGCTCAAAAATTGCAGACAGTGTTACGGGACACCAAAATCATTTTCTTAAATTTACGATTTGTTGATAAAAAGGAAGAACTCAAACAAATTACACATAGCTTTTTCAAGCATACTAAACCTAAGGTGAATGTTATATAAACCCACTGGAAGTATAACTCAGACGGAACTGATGGTATGTTCGAATAATTTCCTTACAATCACAAACCTTCACCATATAATTACGTGGACCAAAAATAAAAAAGTTACAGGCCAGATGCTAAAATTGTATTTCAGGCAAAAGGAACTCCCTGTACACACAGTGGATAATCCTACAAATATATTTTGTGGTCTTTTGAAATGAAATTGAATCACGGAAAACACCGAGTTGTATATTCTCAAAATCAAGAGATTTGAAACACGGAAGATTTGAGTAGAGGCACAAAGATCTATATATCTTTGTAAATATTCTTTTTAAAACTCAAAGGAAACGAAATCGTAGGCTTACACAGCCTAGGTAAATTACACAGTACAGACAGAAATGAAACCACTTTGTTTCACATAGAATAGACATGTCTTTGAAAATGACTAAATAGGATATGAAGAGTATCCCTCTTACTATCACACAGAAGAAAACCTAGTTTCCTGTCTAGGATATAAAAAATCAAGAAAACCACGATGCATACAACCAAAGAACGAAAAAATGGACAAGGCATTATGTGGAAACTGTGAAAATCCCTAAAAGGCTCAGGCCAACAATTTGTATCATTATCGAGCTGCTTAAACACTAATAACACAGTACGAGAAAACTAAAGTTACAGTAAGCCCGACATTATATATGACTAAACTAGCTCCTACACCAGGTGAAAATTCTCGCTCCCTTCAACATTATCACGGTTCGGGATTTCCTATAGGATTGTTCACAAATAAAATGTATGTCACAGGGTATAAGGGTTTTAGAAAAACTAATACAGAGATTATAAGTGGAGCCACGATAAAACCCTAAGCATTGTCGCGTATAATACCAACAGATAAATTGTTATCTCAGACCATGGAAGTCAGGACCAGTAGAACTAATAGGAATTAGGGGGTGACTGGTGTGCATGTTGAATTTTTAAGATCACAGAGAGTTCAGATAAAACAATTGAGAAGTTACTTACCTCGCATAGGGTAGTATCCGACTGGTGAGTGCCTCCTAGTTTCCTTCTCGCCCAAAACGAGCCCAACTCCACAATTCTGGCCATGCTACCAAGTTTAAAATCATCAGGGTTAGTGTTGCAGCAATTTTTCAAATACACAAAGCCAACGGAGAAGAATTAAGCAATAGCCTTAGAAAACCCTTTGTCGAGTAGATTAATGGTGAAAGTTACGAGTTGTACATAGGCCATGTGAATAGAGTGAGGTGGAAGAGACACAATGGAAACTGTGGTCAAGCGATGGACCAAAGAAGTATGTTACAGGACACTATAAATGTCTCATACAAGGTATATTTAAGTAATGACAACCTCACCTTTGCAGACCTCTTATCAATTTATGGCGAGTGCAACAACAGTCAGTTTAGGGTTACAGTTTAGTTTTTCCTTCTCGTCTGGTTTGTTAGCCCTTGTACCAAGGTTGGTTATCATGGGAGCATCAAACGACAAGAAAACAAAAGTTCATTTACCAACCATATAGTCACAACCATTCAGAGCATTAACGCTTATACGTACTGGCGCCATGTTAGAATTAACTATGTATAATAGAGACATTTCACATATAACCTATGGATTTAACAATACATTATCCTAGGGGTCGTTATAATTATATATGTAATTCCATAGTATGCTCTTGGGTATTTTTGTGTGAGTAGGATGGAATTACTAAGGTGAATATAATTGTCTAGTTATTAATCTACTCTTTCTCCCTCTTTTTGAGGATAGGATTGAGTTAGTCTTGTATATATAACTTGCACCTATGTCAAGAAAATGGTAAGTGTAAGTTACAGAAGATATAAGTAGTAACATAATTACTTTGTATTTATAGTTAAGGAATGCTTTGAAAGGTATTGAAGGCGAATGAACAACTCTAATGACCCTAATTAAAAAAAAAAAAAAATTGGTGAATTTGGGGTACATTACAGGTACACATGGGGATATGATTAGTTCGGACCTCCATGGGGCTGAAATACCATCAGATGGATGTTGAGACCCCAACTGGTGGAAGAGATAGGTTAGAGGGTTTGCACCGGGGAAGAGGAGGAAGTTCCACTAGAGGCAACTTATCAAACCTGTACCCAGGGGGGTTGTGCCCTTTCCACCAAGAAGTTAGCCTTGGAAGGACCATGATGTCACCCAGGACACTCATGACATTATCCAGTACTTGTGGAGGTTTTGGGAGGTAGTTATGGTAGTTGTGGCACATGTAGCAGCTTCTGGAGGCCCAAGGGGGCCTAACGTTTTTCTCCAAGAGGCCAACGGTACCCTAAAAAGGGATAACGTCACCCTAAAAGGGTATGAATTCCTCATATTTTATTGATTTAGGGTTTGATTTTGACATTTAATGTAAAACAATATTATTATGTATTTTTGGCCTTGTCAGCCTTTTATGACCTAAAATTTAATTAAGGTCATTGATATGGTATAAGTAAGAGAGCTAAAACTCTCTTTTATTCATCATATTTAACTCACACTTGAGTGAGGTCTGGAATTGGCACCCTCTCTTAGGGTTTTGGCTGAAATTAATAGTGCGTAGCTGTTGAAGGAGGCTTATTTTGGCTATTTTTGGCATTTTCTTGGTGGAAGGTTTACAACTAGGGTTTGGCATTGATGATACTTGGTGAATGTAAGTAAATTTCTGTAATCCCTCCATTACTTTAATGGTTGTATTATTTTACTTGCATTTTGTTAATGAAATTTGTTGAATAAACCATAGGAAATAAGCACATGTTAGTGTCCTTATTTTAATTCCTTGCTAAGATTGTGCCAAGGAGTTTTTAACCTATTGAAGACATTGCTAGGGCCTTGCCTTTGCAAAACCCTACCTTTTCTCTTCAATCCTAGTCATTTTTATCTTGTCATTGAGCTAAAGAAGGAGGAAAACGCACTAAGGCATAGGGTTACTACACCTTAGTGAGTCATTTTCCCCTAAGGTTTGATGGTTGAATCCTTGGCTCAACAACACTTCACCATGAAACTCTCTTTTCTTTAGCCCTTCCATTATCATATTGTTTCTTCAAATCTTTCCACTGCCTTTTGACTCCATTTTCCCTATGAATGCACTAGTCTAAGATATGTATGCTTCAGTGCCTTGATCACAAAACTTCAAACATCCAAACTATTTGAACAACTACTAATACCTTATAAACCTAACCTACTAACCCTATTTCTACCATTATCCATTTGATTTATAATTATACCTTGCATCATTTCATGCTTATTTAAAGCAATTGAAAGATTGGATAAAGCATAGTAGTCTTTACTTCAAATGAATGTTGATATTGTGATATTGATGATAAATCGTTCTTTCTCATTGTGAAGCTTATTTAAAATAATTTATTGTGAAGTAACACATTGTGATCATTGCTATTATACATCATTTATTTCTTCATCAATAATATTAGTCAATTGCTTATTTGAGAAAGTCCATTATATGAAGTATTAAACAGCAAGTGACCTTGCAAATATATTTTCTTGTTGCTTTGTTCTGGGTAGGTACATTTCTGATTGTTATTTATATTTATTGGTTGTTTAGCCAAACTTTCTGATCAATGGTGACTTGTAAGGGGGGGAATTTTACTTAGCCTTAAACCTTTGCCTTCTCAAAACCCTAGGTCATTAGGGACGTCTCCCCTGGGCCTAGCACCCTAAATAAAAAGAGTTATCCTATTGAGGTGATAGTGCTAGGATAGTCTCCAGTTACGTCAGTTTTCCTTCCATTTACCTTTCCATTACATCTAGGTACAAACTACGCGATAACAGTAACCAAAAACCGCTTTGGAGTCTAGGATCTAGCCCCCCTAGACCCAGATTGGGCTCTCTCTATTAGTTTTAGTTTAGTTTTAAATAATATATTAGGCTAGCTATCTAGTTGAGGGTTTTGATTTAAATAATTGGGTAGGAACAGAGAAGAAGAACCATTGGTCTATGGAGTCACAAGAGAAAATTAATCAAATCCAATTTTTGTAAGGTTAATCTATAGGGAAAGGTAGTCAAAAAATTGGATATCATAGTTTTAAATGAAAGGAAGAATAAGAGATAGGAAACAAAATCAATAGTAGAGGGAGAGAAATTAAGAATTCCCCACCTGTATCTCAGAGGAAAACATAGACATTATCAACAGCCAGAATGAAGTGTCTAATTCAACAAATTCTATTATTTTAATTCCTAGAGACAATTCAGACAGAAATGTGATTGTGAAGACAAGAAGAATAATTACATAAGAAAATACATCACCAGGGTATTTGACACGAGAGTCCTGCGATTGTATTATTTCAAAAATAAAAATCTGCTCACTATGAGCTACATTACAATGTTGATCTTCCGCTTCCCCAATTACACACTAACCAACCCTCTTTATATAGAATTTTTTTTCCACGGGATCAGGAGTTCAAATTCAACAACCTGGCCAAAAATAGAAACAATTTCCTCAAAGTTCTGAACTGTCTGCCATGAAAAAAGGGTCGGACTGTTGAAAATAGAGGTTAACTCAGACGTTTGTATCTCCCAAAATATGAGGTTATTTTAGATGAGCCCATCCTAAGTAAAAACCTCTCTTGGTTTTTCTAAATTCATCTCCAGCTTTCCAAAACATCTATCGCTAAAACATGACAAAAACAGGAAAAATGGAAGCCTGGAAAATAGTGCTCAGAGATGGCTTTGATTCTCCCAATTCCTAATACCTGTGCAAAAATTGAGAGATTTTATTGAATTTCAACCCGTTTTGGAGAAAACCCTCTCTCAGTTTTTCAATCGGAACCCTGATTTTCCCGGAATCCACCTCGGAAAAGGACTGGTCAAAACTTGCAAAAAGCATTTTTTTTGGGGGGGGAAGGTGGTATTCCGGAGGGGGGGGGGTCCGAAATTCTGTGGAGGTGACAAGTGGCCAGGGTGGTTTCACTTTTAGGACCCCCCTTAGTTGAGTGAGGTAAGGGGGGGTCCGGAATATGGAAAAGGGAGTGTTTTAATAGTTAGAATATAATTTTAATTTTTATTTAATGTTTTTGTTTTAATTGTTTTATTTTTTATTTATTTTTTGTTTTAGGTTTTGTTTTATTTAGTTTTTATTTAATTTTTTATTTTTTAATAATTATTAATTATTAATATTTTTATATTTAAATATTTTATTAATGTTTTGTATTAAAATAATATTTTTTTAATTTTAATTTATTATTACACTAACCTAAACACGCTAACATAATTACTAAATATTTGAATTATTAATTTAATTAGTTATTACACCGTTTATTATTTTATTTAACTATTTATCCTCGGTTATCTATTTTTGTTTTGTTTAGGGAAGAATGGAAGGAGAACAATGAAGTGAATGGATGGAAAGGGGATTAGAGGCGAGACAGTAGATGGGTTGGCAAGGATAAGTGGATGATGTAGCAGGAAGATTGGTGAAGGATGATGCAAAATGGAGGGGGAAGCGAGGTGAGTCAGCAAGCCAAGAGCTTCATCATGAGACCAACAAATGATATATGAATCATCAGATTTCCTATAATTATAGGACCCTAACATAGGCTCCACCTGGGGATGGCAGCTCTTTCAAGAGGTGACAAGAACCACAAAACTCTAAATTTGCATACTCATGCCTTATCTATTGGGTTGATCCCAAAACTTTATTATGCAATATGTACCTGTTTTGACCCTTCAACTGAAACCAAATCAAATTGAAGACTGAAATATGAAATGCACACTAAACTGGAAACTGTACTGCAATTTGAAATTGAGATTGAATTTTTTTTTGAAAGGGATGCTCAAAGAGCATAGGTTATTTGCATACTGCTACCTACCCTACACTGTTGAAAATCATGTTGAATCAAATAATACAAATGCCAGTCAAGTAGTTGTTGAAACAAGTGGAGTGTTTGACTACTCGTTAGCACAATCAAAAGGACAACTTGACCTTTTGTCCATAGAATCAAAACTGCAAAGTGTAATGGCCACTGTTGAAAACATGATTGATCATTTATGCTGAAAAAATATTCCATGTAGTCTGCTATGGGATTAGGAAAGAAACGACCTATTTCTTGACTTTCAACAAATTTATGGTCATAATTGTGTATGGCACATATGCTTTTTACATCATTATACAGTTCCTGATATGGCTGCAAATTTTCTGTCGAACTTTGAAATGAGACTCTTGTTGAACAAGACCATGAAGTTGGATGCCTAATTAAGTCTATATCATAACTACTTTTAATCTCATAATTTTCCAATGGAACAAGACTTTGACTACATAGATCATCCAACACATCAGTTATTGGATCATGTCGAAAATAGGATGACTGTTGCATCAGTTCCAATGACACTTCATAGTTTTCTATGTGCTTATCATTTAGGACATGATCAAGATTCTTCTTTAAAAACTAAAATGAATTATAGATTAATGGTACATAATTATTTTGGATTAACTCATATTTTGTTTCAGGCTCTAAGCTTTCATCTAGAATTTTAAGATCAATGTAGTTCGAGGGATGCAATTATGGGTCTATAACAACTTCCATATCATCAATGACATCTTCAAATGATTGATTGGAACATTCTCCATCCATACTATTGACAACTTGCTTATAGTTTTCTCTCAGAAACTGAAATGAAGAGAAACATAAGGGAAAAAACTTTCCACTTACTCTGAGATTTTCTACATTTTCCTCGTTGCTTTCATAATTAATATGCATAGGTTGATTATCGTATTTGAGTTGTAAATAAGCTTCCTTCTCCCAAAGCATGCCACTGGTTTCTTTGAACAGTCAACATCTATTTCAACCACATAATCATCATCATATTGATCATACTTGGGTAGATTATCCAGGTAAGAAAGGTCATCAATCATACACATAAGATAATGTGATGGTCCTTCTACAAGTTGATTTGGAGTTTCATTTGTGTCCATGTTGTGAATGGAATACATAAAATAATCTTTCTGTGATCTAGGACACCAAGGGTGAGCTGCAAAATGCTTGGGAACAGTGACCCTTTCTTTCTCTGTAATCAATGGAATATGATGCTTTTGGACAACAAGTTCATTTCTCATGATAACTTTATGCATCATTTCTTTCATTGTGCTAGTCAAAATGTCTAGTTTTGCTTCTGAAGATTTCAGCTACTCCTTTGATATTTTCTTCCTTTCTTTTGCCTTGATCTTTGACCTTTTGACCAGCAAATTATCTTCCACACTTATTGCACTATCCTACATCTCCTTGAGTGTAGTAGTGTTCCTTTCTCTCAACGAAAATGCCATCTCTATATCAAAGGAATCTGGGTAGTGTAAGAGAACTAAACCAGGAGGAGGTTTTATATCATCATGCATTGAATTGTAAACTTGATTGAATCTGGCTCAAAAGTGTTGCATTGTTTCTCCTGGCTATATTTTCAAATGATCATACTCTTCTAAAATAAGAAAAACATTTCTCTTGATCTCCCATCTACCAAGGAATACTTCTAAAAACTGATGAAAATTGGATATGCTTGTAGCTGACAAACTTTTGAACCATTCCTTATCTCTATATTGCAAAGATAGAGAAAAAATTCTAATGCATACATCATCTTCCTCAACCTCAAAAAGATCAATAAAAATATCAAAACCCTGAATGTGTTTCTCAGCAGTGATGTTACCATATTCTCCATCAAATCTTGGAAGATATTTGTAATAATTTGCAAGGAAATCATGGAGTATAGGAGGTAAGAAAAGGGGCTTGTATCTATCTGGAATATTTACAAGTGTAGGAGTATGTACACGGACTGTAAAACTAATCTTGATCTCTTGAGGCTCATCAAGTTGAATTTTATCAACATAATTTTCAACAATATGGTCTTGGTCGGGATCATAACAAGAGAAGAAATAATTAAAAATGAAACCTATTATGCCTTGGATAAAATTCCAACTTGCATACCTAATCTTTTCAGATTGTCTTGTCATGTTTTAGGTTCTTCCTCCATTGGAGTCTTTGAAACTAATTGGAGTTGATTTGATTTATCAAGTGCATGATTCAGCCTTCTTGTGTCTGATCATTTTCCACCATCAGTAATCAGATCTGGAAGTTGATATGCTTTTCTGAGGAAGGTTCCCCACTATGGTTGCCAGTATGTTAGCACTCTGTAATTTCTCAGGTTCAAGAAGAAATGGGCAGAGGTAACTACAAACCACATTGGATTCCAGGATCTATCCCCCCTAGACCCAGAGAGGGATCTCTCTATTAATTTTAGTTTTTTTTTAAAGAAGATATTAGGATAGCTATCTAGTTCAGGGTTTTGATTTAAATAATTGGGTAGGAACAAAGAAGAAGAACCATTGGGCTATGGAGTCACAACAACAAATTAATCAAATCCAATTTATGTAAGGTTAATCTATAGGGAAAGGTAGTCAAAACATTGGATCTCACAGTTTTAAATGAAAGGAGGAATAGGATATAGGAAGAAAAATCAATAGCAGATGGAGAGCAATTAAGAGTTTCCACCTGTATCTCAGAGGAAAACATAGAAATTATCAACAGCCAGAATAGAGTGTCTAATTCAAAAAATTCTATTATTTTAATTCCTGGAGACAATTCAGACAAAAATGTGATTGTGAAGACAAGAAAAACAATTACATAAGAAAATACATCACCAGGGTATTTGACACAAGAATCTTGCGATTGTATTATTTGGAAAATAAAAATATGCTCATTGTACTGAGATACATCACAATGTTGGTCTTCTTCTTCCCCAATTCCACACTAACCAACCCTCTTTATATACAAAAATTCCCCCCCGGGATCAGGAGGTCGAATTCAACAACCTGGCCAAAAATAGAAACAATTTCCTCGAAGTTTTGAATTGTCTTCCATGAAAAAAGGGTCGGATTGTTGAAAATAGGGGTTAACTCAGATGCTTGTATCTCCCAAAATATGACAGTTGTGCGAAAAAAAAAATATTTTATTGTATATGAGACCATCCTGAGTAAAAATTTCTCTCGGTTTTTCCAAATTCATCTCCATCTTTCCAAAAAAATTATCGCAAAAACATGACAAAAACAAGAAAAATGGAAGCGTGGAAAATAATTCTCATATATGGATTTTATTCTACCAATTTATGATACATTTTCAAAAACTGAGAGAGTTTCTTTAATTTCAGCTTGTTTCGAAGAAAAACCTCTCTTGGTTTTTCAAAATGATCCCTGGTTTACCCGAAATCCACCTCAGAAGATGACTGGTCAAAAC
>SNQJ01S0049480.1:0-15139 GCA_010110895.2 Picea sitchensis | reverse complement strand
GTTGCTATATAGAAAGATGGACTGATTTTGATCTCCCGCGTATCATATCATATGACTCATATGACTTGCCTTATCGGATAGGTTCAGCATTATGCATACGTGATAGGGGAATCTATCATTAGTTCAGGCTCAGTTTTTTTTTTTTCTGAATTTTCTTTGAAATCGAGGGGTGTTGTATTATTTTTTGTCCTCATGCAATAGTTTGAACAGTTTTGTATAATACCCTTCAGGCAAGATTTTGAACAGTTTTGTATAATACCTTTCAGGGTAGCTGTCTGGTTTTTTTTGGATATCAGGTTTTTTTAAGGTTTATGACTAGTTTAAGATGACTATTGTTTTTTTGGATGGTTGATAGAAGTTATCACATAGTCACCTTTTTATAATGACTGTCTATATATATTAGAAAGTTGTTTTTGATTTAATTGAATAACAATAAACTGTTTTTTCCATGTGAAAATAAAAATAAAAAATTGTTTTTGCTGAATGATTCATAAAAATTTAACAGAGATAAGTAGAAAGTTTTACACAGTTTATTCCAAGAGTGCTAAGTAAGCAGAAAGTTTTACACAGTTTATTGCCCAGAGAGCTATGTAAGTAGAAAGTTTTACACAGTTTATTCCCAACAAAATTTACACAGTTTATTCTCAACAAAATTTAAGGGCAGTGAGAAATTAGTTAAGAGAAACTTTGAACACAAGACAGTTTATTTCCAAAAAAAAATTAAGGCAATGAGAAATCAGTAAAGAGAAAATTTGAACACAAGACAGTTTTTAGTTGAAGAGAAACATCATTCCATAATAAACATGTACATTGGAAGAAAAATACATAACATATTACAAAGCTGCAACTCGAACATAAATTGAATCCTTCCTCGTGTATACTGTATGTAAGGAATGTATAGAACCCAACTCGTTAAACCTACTGACAAAAATAACTTTGACACAGTTTTTCTCAAATTTAGATCTGATTTTTCATGTATCAGATTCAATAAAAAAAATTAAGTTTACCATCCCTCCTATGCATTAATTTACTACTCACAAAGCACAACCCACTCAGGATATCCTGTTAGAATACAGACGATCTACTATTAAACCGAAGAGGCCACTGTTGTGCTTCCTTTCTGAGGCTCGGCTGTAGTTGTATTTGTGGCAACGTAGGTATCCTGGTAAGAACAATAATTTCCTCCGAAGAATCCAGCGTGAATGAGTAAGATGTAGAAGAGCTTTGTTCCACACAGAATAATAAGAAACGACTCCAACATTCTCTGCATATATATAAATACAAGTTAGGTCCAGATGTCGACCTAAAACTGAACTTAAAAAATGAAATAACATAGTAGTGCTGCACCTACCAACTTTGTGTTTCGACCGCCGATATGGATCTCCTTGCATGCCAACCTGCAGTTTTTTAAGATTGAAAATCATGATGGGCTCATCTTCTAATTGGATTCCACAACCCTAATTAATTAGCTCCCATATTACTGTCAAAATATTTGTATATTTAAGTTATATGTATTTACCCCGACGCCAATAGAGTGAGTGCCCAAGCTGTCATGGAGGATGCAGCACTCGAAGCCAAGCTCTGGGCACCCCAAACCCTGAGGTGATGGAGTCCTGAAAGGCATGAAGCAGCTCCTACAACAGCAGCTATCAAAGCGAAAACAACCACGAAACCTGTCGCTTCATTCCCCATTGGAAAATAGATTGGAGAAAACCCTACAGGAAGAGCTCTTCCATGACCTGCCAGTTAATCATGCAGTCATTTAGCAACACGATTCATCATAATTTAGCCCAAAAAACATACTATGTATAGAAGGTCTGTTACAGAGATTGGCATGAAAGAAAAAATTGAGATTACCATCTTGAATTTAAATAAGAATTTAAAGAGAAAACAAATATTAGTGAATCGCAAAGATGTTATAAAACTTATGAGTTGTTCGGTTGTAAAGATGTTATAGAGTGTGTTAATTGTTCGATTGACCATTAGGAATGTAGTTGATCAATCGTTAGTAGTCCCATAAATCATGCATTTACCTAAACTGTAAATGCACCAGACTTTTGACTACAATATATAGATTTAAGTTAGAAATTAACAAGTACCAGTATAGTAAGTGTGGTCGAGGGCTTTGTTGAGAGCCCATCCAGCAATAGCGCCCACAACAACATACATGCAGAAATTCAACAGCAGTAGAAAACCCGCCAGAGACTTCACCACTCCCAACGCCATTATAATTATAATACTACCGCTGCTCTACAAATTGTAACTTTGTAAGTACTGATCAAATAGAGCTTAATTTGGAGATGGAAAATGACCAATTGCCAATCTATACTATACACTAGATCCTTAATTTGGAGAGGACGAGACCAAGCTGAAAACAATGGCGGCTGGAGATCACAGAGAGGAATTACTTTCATAACAGAGCAGAAGAATTCAATTCGAATTAAGTAAAACTCATGAAGTCCGGGGAGCGAGCACCCAGCAGCTTAAGTCTGTCGGGAACCTGAATAAGAGATGATGTATTTAAGGACGCCTGGAAAGTAAATGTCCCTGAAAAGAAGAGCCTGTGGGGGCAGAGACGGCTGTTAGTCAATAAAACCAGGCTGCCCCGCAACTGGAAAACAATGATAGAAGTGGTGGTGCCCTGCCATATAATATAATACGAACCGTTTGTCTAACGGTCAATGACTGGCTTTCCAAGAAGCCCAGGATGGATGATTATACTTAGTGGGTGTCACCTTCACAGCTTTGCCATGGCAGGGTATTGCAGCCATTCCCAGACCTAATCCCTTCATGATTTCAATTTCAATTTGAACCGAATGCTTTTTTTCTGAAAAGAATTGCTTTTTAGTCTGGAATGTCTTCATTCTTTCGTGATCAAATCCCACGAAATATATTTAGGTATAATTATCTATTATTTTTTTATAGATTCTCTAGCTTCTCTTTATATCGTAAATACTAAATATATATGATATATATTCAATAGTGTGTTTAATGATTGCTTACCACATGCCTCTCAATTAGTTGTTTTTGTGAGGGCGTTGGCATTTTAATTTGTATACTTGTTAAATCAATCAATCATCTTTTGCACATTTATGACCAATTTTAAGTGGAAGTAGTTCATATCTTTTTCCTCTATGGTGGGAACCTCTCTTTTAAGGGTTTCCATTAAGAGTGTCGTTCGTAGTTTTGTATTAGGGATGATTGTGTAAATCAATGAAATATGTAATGATTGAGGTTTTCATATTTTAGAAGAGTGTTTTATGGATTATTATTGTGTGAAGTATCCGCTAGGGAGAGATATGATATCGGGGAACACCTTTTAGAGATTTTAGAGAAAACATATTATGTGAAATATGGAGTGGGGGTAGGGATGATATTAAAGAAAACATTTTTGAGTTATTAGAGAAGATATATCTTCCCCACTTTATAGGAGAAGATACTAAGAAAAACATATTAGGGTGAGAGTGAGGGTAAGGGTAGGAGGAGATATTAGGGAAAAGATATGGGGGTGGGGGGAAATATTAGGTAAAACATATTGGGTAAGGGTAGGGGCAAAGAGAGATATTAGAGAAAACATATGGAGGGTGGGCGTGGGGAGAGATATTAGGGAAATCATCATATGAGAGTGGGAGTGGGGGGGGTGTTTTCTCTAATATCTTCCTCCACACTCACCCTCACCCTCATATATGTTTTCCCTAATATCTTGCTCCATACCCTCCCTCATATGAAAGTGAGGTAGGGGGAGATATTAGGGAAAATATAATATCATACTATATGATCCCAAGGGGGGCATATATGGGATTAAATGTACATGGAATGTGTAAAAGTATATGTAACAAGGTCAGCCTAATAATAAAGGGGCCACATCTGTAATGTGAATAGATATATATAGAGAATCATGTAGTGATTATTGAGGACATGTGATTGAGATGCATGAATGTATTGGGATATTTGGAGGGGATTTGTTGGCACCTAAGGTTTGGCAAAGGCTACGTGTGCGCTACAAGTCAACATTGTGTGTGCTCAAAAACATGTCAACATTGTGTGTGCTCAAAAACATGCACTGCAGCGCCAAACCAAGGTTTTTTGTGTGCACCAACCCATTTTTCATTGTGTGCAAGGACTTAAAGAACCACATCCAGACCGAATACGAAAAGATATTCAAAAATCATTGTAATTGTTTTTGTAACAACCCAATTGGTCTTGGTCAAGGTTATGAATGAGATGGAAAGTTTTTTATGATTGTCACACTCCATGGAAGAAATGGGGGAATGCATGCAGATATGTAAGGGTTGGGATTTTGAGTAAAACAAGAGTTCATTATTATGTGAGAGATAAATGAGCCTAAGCTCAAGTTATGTTTAGCTTTCACTTCTTGTTATGTATGAGAGAGAAAGTAGATCGAGATCTGAGGACATGGCTCATCTCTGTTTTGAATGTTAATGCACCTTGAGAAGGCTACACCGATATTGTATATCACGCCTTTGAATGAATACAACATGAAGCACATTTATCTCTACATTTGATGAGTTATGACTTGAATGTATGCTTTCTTTATATTATTATGTGCAGTATCTTGTGGTAGTTGTGAATGACTCACTGACCAGTTCATGAAGGTTTCTTGTATGTTTTATACATTCACACCTTGCAAAAGACCGATGGTCTATGTGATTATCATGGCGTCTCGGGTGAGACCTTATTCAATCCTTGAAGATTGAATATGTTGGTTCATATGGGTTTTTTTTGGTAAATCCTATCAAACCCTAGGTTTATAACCCCGAGTCAATCCAACAAATGGTTATTTTGTCGAGACCTGAAGGTTTTGTACTACATGTTGAAGGAATTATTTTGTCGAGACCTGAAGGTTTTGTACTACATGTTGAAGGAAGAAAATATCGCGGAAACCTTTAGGAATTAGATATTGTTGGAACATCAAGCATTAATGGTTCATCACACATCTCTTGGATTGAGTCAGTCAAGAAATCGACATACATCTAGATACAATCAGTGAGGCGATCAACCAGAACACTACATCATTTGGTTGAGTAGTCGACATGTCTATTGGTCGGACAGTCGACCAACGGTCGAAGATAGTTGGGTGGTGGATCGACCTGCCCAGTAATCGACTACAAATTGGATGCCTAGGTGGTTGGGTTGAGAATCATTGTCGAGCCAAATCAATAGTGCAGATTTGGCAAAGTCAACTCTAATAACTGATGGTTACATGTGGACAATAACTTTCAAATTCTATGGAAGTTGGTTAGATCTTGAGACTATAAATAACATACTCCACGAATCATTATCATCATGGATATTAAATAATAGAACACATAAATCATGCAGATCAAGGTGTGCAATATGCATTGTGATGTTATGATCACAATGCACTCTACTTACATGTTGTAACGGTGTCTTTATACACCACCCTCTGTCTTCGAAATTTTGTGTTCCTCTTCAATTATTTGTAATACTATATTTTTTCTTTAATTTGGTGTTCCACCCTATTCTCCAACATGGTATCAGACCCGATGGTTTAAACCCTCGACCTGTTATCTGAAAACCTTATTGAGTTGGATTTGTTGTGTGATTGAATCTCAGTTGGTGGTTTGCTAATTGGAACTTATTTAAACATAAAATTTTATGTTCATATATAGAAGATGGCTTCGAAGATTGATCATGTTGTTTTGAATGGATCAAACTACACAAAATGGGCACCAGATATGCAAACTCTACTGAAGAGCAAAGGACTGTGGAGGTATAAGAATATTGTTATCCCAAATACAATAGACGACTATGAGAAGTTCATTGTTGATGGCAAGAAGGATGAGGATGTGGGGGTCATCACGACCTATATCTCGTTGGATATTTTATTTCACCTCAGTGGAATCAACTTCCCTCATCAAGTCTAGAGGAAGTTGAAGTCATTGTTCAACCGAGTCGATGAGAGCCACGTCATGCAGTTGGAGAAAGAGTTTCTATCTCTCTATCCTCATTCTTTTGACAGAATAGAGGACTATTTGGCGCATGTCAAAAAAATCCAATTGAAATTAGGTGAATGTGGAAAGAATTGTTAGAGGAGGGATGGAAAACTCATTGAGTTGGTCCTAATGAACTTGAGAACACCAATTGATGTGTATGTGTTAACTTTTCGCACAAACTGGAAAGCATGCAAGGAATATGGTAAGTATTACACCTTTGAAGCTTTCTACGGTCTTTTGATTACTAATCAACACAAACTACTTGAAAAAGGAAACCTTGGTGGTTAAAATCAAACCCACTTGCTCAAGGGAAAGAGCAAGATCGATCTTAGGGATAGAGTATGGCTTGATGCCTCTACATAGAAACATGGATGTTGCGACCAGAAACCTAAGGGACAGACAGATTCACCACAATGAATTCAAAAGAAGAAGACATGTCAGTATTGTGGAAAGACTAGACATGTGGAGAAGGTTTTCTTTAAGAAGAGAGACGATTTAGAAGAGAAGGTTAAAGGTCTAGAAGGAAATGTGTGCTCTGAACGGTGACTTGTTGATAATTTCACTTTCCAAGTGAGAACTTCTCAAGCCTTGTTGTCTCATTCTGCGTGGAACGAATGGGTAGTCAACTATGGGTGCACTCATCACATGGCCAAGGATGTCTCCTTATTAGTGTGGTTGGATGAAGCTAAGGAGAGGAAACTATATGTTTTTGATGATTTTTCTCTAGATGTTGTTGGTCAAGGTGATGTCACATGTCGACATGGGAATATTCTCAACGTCTATCATGTGTCAAATCTCAGTTTCAATATGTTATCTATTTCTCAGTTAACACAGACAGGTAAAATTGTGGAATTTTGGCCATATCGGTTCTATGCTCGTGATTTTAAGAAAGTAAAGTCAATTGTCATCAGTAGGCTTCCTGACCTGACGAATAGTTTATACAAATATTGTGACATGACTCGACCTAACACTAAAATGACTGCCCTTGTTTCTCACACTAATGAGCGAAGTTGAATTTGGCATGAGCAACTCAGACACCTGAATGTTTGAATTCTGTAGGCACTAGAAAATCAGAACATTGTTGTTGATTTACCTAAAGTGTTTCCCCTTGAAGGACTATGTAAGGGCTATGTTACCTGGGATCACATTTATGATGATTACAGAAAGAAGTTGGATGTAAAGAGTCATGCTTTCATCGTGATGGGATACTTTGAAGAGTCGAAAGCTTATCGACTACTTGACCTTGTCAAATGACAAATTATTATCAAATAAAATGTATGGTTTCATGAGAAGTATCGTGGCATCAAGTTGTTGAATTCCTTCTTGTTTATTTTTATATTGGTTAAGGTCCAAAAATCAACTTCACGAGGATAAAATATCCCCCTATGTTTTTATAGAGGTGGTACTCCTCTGTATTTTCTTAAAGATTAATCTTGATATCTTCAGAACAAAGTATGAAAATCGGAGAATACTAAATAGAAAACCTCAATATTTATCACTCAATGGAAATGTAAAATATTATTGATTGAAAAATAATATACATTCACAAAAATAATTCCTGAGAAGAAGACTAGGAATATTCAAAGACTAAAATAAAATAAATGCAGAAATATTATACATAAATAAATAATAATTACAGGAAAACAAATATGATTCTCACATCCAATATCACAGTATCATAATTTTGATCACATTCATGAGAGATAAAAACAAAGGTCCACAATTGAGAGGACTTTAAAAGAGTTTTCATTTTTTTTTAAAAGTGAATATGATAGGAAAACTTTAAATATATTATGCTCAAAAACTCAAAGTTCAATATATCATTAAATTTTAACCCCGAATAAGATCTCTAGGATTTAAAAAAATATTAATAGTCTTTAATAGTCTAAAAATAAAATGCATTCGTCCAAACGAATTGGGATTGGGCTCCCATGGACCATAAAATGAAAGTGCAACGAGGTTCAATTGTGATGGATAACTCTCATTGTTTAATAGGTGGTCATTGTTCCTTTTGTATTCTCTTTTGTTGTAGTTAGATGACCAATACCAATTGCCTCTACTTGATCTTCTTCAATTATTTTGATTAAATCTTTCTTTAACCAATTTTCAATGTAATCCCTCATATGAACGACGGTTATCTCTTTCCTGACTTTAATGTCAAACAATGTGCTTTCAATATCTCTAAAGTCAATTGAAATTTGGTGCAACGTGTCTTCAATATATTAATTTTTATTAACATAGTTAATTATCAAACTTTCAACTTATTTCTATGTGTACTCGGTCAAACTGTTAAATTTTTATTCCGACAAGGCATTTACAATACCCCTGTTTCCTCCAGTTTGTAAATATAACTATAATTGGCCAAGAGACTATGGAAGACTAAATATGTGTGAATGTTTGATTTGATGAACCTTTGTATAAAAGGGTCAATGCATGAATTTTTTGCTATTAATAGAATTTGAATTTGAATATGTGTTGCACAGCTGCTGAAAGGGGGGAAGTTTTCCAAGATAGACCATGAATGATATGAGAGATATGGTGTAGGGAAACCAAGTATGGTTGAGATGAACCTCACTAGAACAGTACCTACTGGGAGTAATTTCTTAACAGTCCTCTGACCTAGAAACGAATTACCATTAGGGCTGGTAGATGGAAGGCCATCCTCAAGGGTCAATGAGGAGATGGGGAAGGGTACCCATATGTAAGGCTTATAGGCCTAACCATGAATGGATATTTGTACCCACAAAACCTTGCTGAGGAAGGAAATAAATGAGGTAATTCAGGGACAGTGATAGAAAATCAGGGAGATATAAGAATAGAGAAAAACACTCTCCCAAAAAGAGCAGTAAACAGACTTCGATTCTAAAGTTGAGAAAGAAAAGATGAGAAGTAAGCTTGATCTAGCTATAAGAAACTTGGGGCAGGGTTTCACTACAAGCTGATAAACGAGGATGACGAGTGACTAGGGAAGTAATCATGCAGACCTCCTTGCTTAGAGCAGAGAAAACCAATTTCTCAGTTTTTGTGGGAGAAGGAGAGTAACCTTTGTCCCTAACTGTTGTGGAGAAAAGAGAAATAATTTCTCTTAGATAATGATGGTCTATCTCGAGGGTGGCCAGTGTTAAATCCAGTAGGAGTTGTTGTACGTATGGTTGGGAGGAAATATGCAACCCTTTCCTTGATTTACTTCACATTTTCCTGGACCGATAAGTATTTCCATACTATGTGTATTATACTATATGTGATGATGAAATGTATGTGTTCATGATTTAGTATCTCAGTATTTGAGCGGTTATTAGAAGAGATTTTTTTATTTATGTAAACTATTATATCTATATGATATTTCAATTTAACTCAGTTTTTCTGCTAGATAGATATGAGATGTGAACTCGCAGGAGGGTCAGGGTAGGATTGGTAAAATATCCAAGTCTACCGTCATTTGAAGTTAAACCTAACAGGAATGGGCATTTCTCTCCAAGATAATCATTCATGTGATCGAGGGATCATTCTAAGTTCTTAAACCCTTGCACTACCACAAAAATGGATTTACGCTTAGCCCCTTAAGTTTTCCCCAAAGTACCCATATGACCAGGGCCTAGGAACTAGCTGATGCGAATGGAGTGAAGCTACTTTGTCTTCGAGACTTCAGGACTTATGATTTTACAATCCTCAAAAGTAATCGAAGGCCAAAGTCATGAATCAATGAGACCATAGATCTAGGGATCTGGTATGGATCATTCTCAGTCATTAGATCAAACATAGGAAGGGAAGTTAAGCTTGCCGAAGGCTCAGTATTTGAACAGTTATTAGAAGAGATTTTTTTATTTATGTAAACTATTATATCTATATGATATTTCAATTTAACTCAGTTTTTCTGCTAGATAGATATGAGATGTGAACTCGCAGGAGGGTCAGGGTAGGATTGACTGAAATTTCCAAGTCCTGCAAATCCTTTGAAGTTAAACCTAGCAGGAATGGGCATTTCTCTTCAGGATAATCATTCATGTGATCGAGGGATCATTCCTAAGTTCTTAAACCCTTTTCTACAAAAATGGATTTGCGCTTAGCCCCTTAAGTTTTCCCCAAAGTACCCATATGACCAGGGCCTAGGAACCCAACGCTAGTCTGAAAGGAGATAGCTCGTTTGGCTTCGAGACTTCAGGATTTGTGATTTTACAATCCTCAAAAGTAATCGAAGGCCAAAGTCATGAATCAATGAGGACCATAAATCTAGGGATCTGGTATGGATCATTCTCAGTCATTAGATCAAACATAGGAAGGGAGGCGTTAAGCACTTCGACGAAGTTTTACTTCGGGAGATTTGGAATGGTCTAGTTCTGAAACTCTTGAATGTTGGAGTCGTAGAGTTAATCTGGAACATTGAAACTGGAGGTACACGTGTCCACAAATCAACAATTATCTGGGAGTCTGAGTATTCATCGATATAGGAACGTGTGTTTTTTCCCTGAATTTTTTTTGGTCGGAGTAAATCCTAGTCATAGAAGCTAGGTACACGTTGTGACAGATCCGGTGTGGTCCAAAGGGAAAGCCATGAGACACACTCACCAAACTCTCAAATGTTGATCTATTGAAGTAACATGGACTGTCGATCCTCGGATCCTTTGGGATCCTTCCGAGTTGTCGATCTAAGGGACCCACCCTTGACTACCCGATTAACCGAGAACACATCGTGGAGTGACACATGTCCCCTACTAATTCCCCGTCAAGTTTCGACTATTGAACTAGGACCATTGGATGAGGGGGTACGTGGAAAGTGATCCCATAGTATGGAGACTTCGTACTCTGAAGGATTTTCGACGAGGGTTTTTAAAGTGTGAAAACCACTGAAGTCGTGAACGCTAGAGAAAATCTTGATCATTGGTCGAAGAGGAAATGTGGTGCAAGATCCGAGAATCCGGAGATTTAACTCTTTGGGGAATTTTTTTAAAGAGGGTTCGGCAAGAGCCAAACCCAGAAGCTGCAAAGTAACAAGAACCATAGATCCAGGGATTGTGGATCCTTACCGACCATGGGATCGAATGGTTGGGTGAATATCAATCTAAGTTGACGTGGCATCCCAATGTCACTCATGGTAACATGGAATCATGCTACGTATGAAATGTGTCACCTATATCTGTGTATTGCAGGCCCCATGGACCCCTTAGACCATGACATGTCTCAACCCCTGTAGGGGACACACATAATCTACATCTTTCCACGTGGATCAATCTCAGGCCCTTCATAACTCTGTCAGTTCATCACTTTGGGGATGTCACATGAGGGAGTGGGAAATATATTCGATGTCCCAAAGCCCCTTTTTAACCATGGGATCTCAGTGGAAAATGTGGACCATCGAATCCCTCCACTCTTTGGTGATTTGGGAATTTGATACTTCGGGAAGAACGTTATACGATACCGTTAAACCCCTAGAGTATAGGAGTTCCAAAGTCCTGGAACCTTCATTAAGAAAACCTTTTTTCTCCCAGTCTTCAGCCTTAGGTCACAAGGAAAACCCCTCTAGTTGGTTCAAGCACACAGTCAGAGATGTAAGTTTCGAGAAGCTCTTAAAGAGGATTTTTCTTAAGTAAAGGACCAAAATTGAACCAGGTAAAGAAACAATTTGATGCCCCACCCCTAGAAAGTTTATTTAAGGGTTGGGTGTGTTACAAATTGGTATCAGAGCATGGAAACAACACTTGGCCTGCTTGGGCTCAAGTACAAGTCACATAGAAATATTATTAGAGAACTTATGGGGTAACTCCTTACCTTACCCTTTCTACTGTTGATAGATGTTTTGGAAGCCTGCATTGTAGGTGGATAATGTTTCCAAATAAAGAACTGACTTCACCTTTTAATGACATGTGTTTTTCATGAATTGATAGATTAGTGACTAACTGAAAAACAATTATCTGCACTCAATCAGTCAATGAACAATAGGATATTTACAGCGTAAAGGATGGTGACACATCAGGAGTTGGGGGATATCTTCCACAATAGAGAGGAATAATCTTATGAAAGGGGGGTGGTGCAAACCCCTCCAAATTTGGCCGAAACTGTAAGAAGCCTCATGGCAGAATTATAGAGTTATAAGGATGAAAATGAAAGGAAGATAAAGGAGTAGGAAAAGAAAATAGAAATTAATGTAGTCCTACTGAAAAGTCTATCAGATATACAAAGGAAATTGCAACATGGTCTAGTTTCCAGTCATGTGGACAGGAATCATACTAATAAAACTCCAATTCTACCTGAGATATAGAAGAAACCTCAAATAAGGCCCAACATGGAACCAAGAAACATTCAATGGAATATTCCTATAGTGAGGACACTAACAACTCCAAGGAATATTCTAGTGGTAAAACTAGTTCCCATTCTCAGACAAGAGGAAAGAAGAGGAAACATTCCAAGAGTCGTATTCAAGAAATCCAAACCACCCACCTTCGATGGATAGATTAAGAAGGGGGAAGAAGCAGAAGTTTGCCTACTTGTCTTGAAGAAGTACTTTGTATTCCATGACTACACTAAAAATTTAAAGGCTCGGATATCCATTTTCAACCTGAATGGGAAGGCTTCCATTTGGTGGGAGGACCTTAGGAATGTTAAAGGAGTCCATGAGAAGGACTTGTCATGGAAACAATTTGAGAAATACTTCAAGAAGAAGTATTGGTCAGAAAATTAATTTGTTGGGAAGACCAAGGATTTCTATGAACTCAAGTTGGGACAACTCACCATAGATGAGTATGTCAAAAAAAATCTCTAGCTAATGAGGTACGTGCCCTACATCAAAGATAAAAAGGTAAAAATGAAAAAATTCATTAGTGGCTTATCTCAGTCCCACCGAGACAGAATTGAATTTGATGAGACAAAGACCTTAGAAGATACTATTTGAAAAGAAAGGTATTTCTATAAGCAATTCAAGAGTAAGACAGAACCCCGTGAAGACTAGAAGAAGAAATAAAATTCAGGATTCAAGAAGAAATATTTTAAACCCTCGAAATTTAAGAACTCTGGTAATATATCTAGAATGATCCTTCCTTCTAGAAGTGTGTATTAGAAAAAAATTCCATCCTAGAGTGGGAATAAACCATTCAGAGAAACTCCAAGTAATATAGATAACACAAAGAGAGAAACCTTGAAATTTTGGGGTTGTGGAGAGGAACATATGTTGAGAAACTGTTTGCATAGGAAACATAACCTTGGGAGGGCATACGACGTCCAAGAGCCTACCAAAGTCAATGATATGGCTAGGAGCCTTCCACATATTTATGCAGCCTTGGATAATAGACAAGATGACCACCAAGCTTCAGTGGTGGAGATGGAAGGTATGATTTCCAACCATCTTGTTTCCATTTTAATTGACCCTGGTTCTAATTTGAGTTATGTTTCCTCTCAAACTATTGAGAAATGTAATTTGCATTGATTTAGACATGTTAAATCATGGCTGGTACAACTATTCACAGGAACCAAAAGAAAAGTAACAGAATTCATACCAGCATGCCAATTCTTTATGAGTAGATTTCCCACCCAGCGATCCTAAATATACTTCCTTTAGGATCTTATGACCTGTTGATTGGGATGGACTAGTTGGCTTCCCACAAAACCAAATTGGATTGTTATCATAAAACCTTGGAGTGTGAAAATGAAGAAGGAAGAAGGGTAACCCTACAAGGGATTCAGAATCGTGTCTCAATGAGACAAATATCATCCCTCCAAGTGAAGAAGTATTGTAGAAAGGGGTGTCCCTTGTATGTAATACAAGTACTAAACTATGTTGAAAATGGAAAACCCAACCTAGAGAACCATCCCATATTGAGAGAATATAAATATGTATTCCCAAAAGAGGTACCAGGTCTACCTCCAAGGAGAGATATTGACTTTTCAATAGAACTTGTACCAGTGGCAGTACCAATGTCTAGAACACCCTATAGGATGAGTACACCAAAGCTAGTTGAGCTCAAACTCTAGCTCAAGGAGATTTGGGACAAAGGCTACATATATCCTAGTGTGTCTCCATGGGGAGAACCAACCTTGTTTTTGAAAAATAAAGATGGAACACTCAGACTGTGCATAGATTATAGACAACTCAATAAGATGACCATCAAGAACAAGTATCCTTTTCCAAGGATCGATGACTTGTTTTACCAATTAAGAGGTGTTGCAATCTTCTCCAATATTGACTTGAGGTCTGGGTACCATCAAGTCTAAATCAAATATGAAGACATCCACAATAAAACCTTTAGGACAAGATATGGCCAATATGAATTTGTGGTGGTGCCATTTGGGATTACCAATGCACCAACCACTTTTATGTGCTTAATGAATAATGTATTCATAAATTTCTTGGATATATTTCTGTTGGTCTTCATTGGTGATATCCTAATTTATTCCAAGAATGTGGAAGAGCATGAAGAACATCGCAAGATTGTACTTCAAGTACTAAGAGAGCATCATCTTTATGCTAAGCTCAGTAAGTGTGACTTCTTCCATAAACAAGTCCACTACTTAGGCCATGTTATTTCTGAGGAAGGAGTGGCAGTTGAACCTAACAAGATTAAATCCATCATGGATTGACCTACCCCAAAGGATGTATCTAATATCAGATCCTTTATGGGTCTGGCAGGATACTATAGGATATTCATAAAAGTATTCTCCAAGATTGGTTTCCCAATCACCTCCATTCAAAAAAATGGAGTTAAATTCATTTGGACATCAGAATGTGAGGAAATATTTCAAGAGTAGAAATACATGCTAACCAATGCACCTGTTCTGAATATTGCAGACCCAAACAAGGACTTCCTTGTGTGTACAAATTTCTGCAAGGAAGGGCTCAGAGGAGTCCTTATGCAAGAAGGACATGTCATCTGCTACAAATCCAGAAAAATGAATGAGCATGAAATCAATTATGTGACCCATGATATCGAATTGGCTTCCATAGTGCATGCTTTAAAGATGTGGAGGAATTACCTCTTAGGTAGGATATTTGAACTTATTGTTGCGCCTCTTTCGTCACCTTGGAGAGAAAATAAGAGGTGCTTGCATGCCCAGTTGGGTCTTGCTGAGCAGGACAGTTGTAGAGGAAAGAGTTAGAGAAAGAAAAACAAAACTATAAGCAAGAATTAAACTAATACAAACTAAAATCATAAGTATAGGGACATAGAGATAAC
>SNQJ01S0049479.1:14264-26603 GCA_010110895.2 Picea sitchensis | reverse complement strand
TTGTTCAATGGATTCACCACTTGGAAAGTAAGCAAACATAAACAACCAATGCAAGTTCAAAGAATTATTAGTTCTTTTTAAAAATCAAAAAATTAAAAATTAAGTCGTTTTGACCAAGGATAAATGACTTATCCCCGGCAACGGCGCCAAAGATGTTGTCATACTAATACACACTTGAAAATGTGAGTTAAGTCTGACTCACTTAGTGTGTCCTCGGAGGCACAATGCCTAGGTTCACAGCCCATGCTGTCACTTTGACCGGAACCTCGTCCATCTAGGCTCACTCCTAGGGAAGCCAAGGGTGGTAGTCCCTAGTTTCTAGATTAGTTTTAAAGTTAAGTTCTAGGAGTTAGTTTTAATTTGTTAAGGCTTGGGGAATTCTAACCTAGGATGCACAAGCTGCAATGCAAGATGCAAGTGGTTAGCTTGTTATTGTATTCTAGCATTTCTAATTGTAAATATTGTATCTAGCACTATTTGATTAATCTATTCTTTTCTAAGTAACATTGTAATTATACTTGTAAAGAAACCCCCTTTAACTTTAGTTGACTCCTTACCCAATCTTAGGCACTAGTCTTAGTTTCCCTAGGAAAAGGTCTTGCTTAACATACTAACCCTTGCATCTCACATTGTTGCTTGTACATCCTAGGTTAGAATCCCCCAAGCCTTAACAAATTAAAACTAACTCCTAGAACTTAACTTTAAAACTAATCTAGAAACTAGGGACTACCCCCCTTGGCTTCCCTAGGAGTGATCCTAGACGGAAGAGGTTCTGGTCAAAGTGACAGCATGGGCTGTGAACCTAGGCATTGTGCCTCTGAGGACACACTAAGTGAGTCGGACTTAGCTCACATTTGCAAGTGTGTATTAGGACGACAAAAGTCCCCTATGGAACTTTGACACTGATGTTGTTTTCACCCCCTAGGGTCGGGAGTCCTAATATTCTTTGCATTCCCGAGAATCAACCACATGCTCCTTCTCCTCATTTTCTAGCTTCCCCACAATGGAATCCCGGATAATCTCATTACGGTTCCCATTTGACTGTGCCTCCGCAGTATCATTAACCATCCATTTCATCCACCATCAGTTTGCCCATCTGCAGATTGTCCTCCATTCATTTCCCTAATACAGAAACCCACTTATGGGGACCCCACCCTCCACCTATTTTCCAAACAACTTGCGCCCTCACCAACCAAGCCATCTTGCACTAGGGCACCCATTTCTGTATCTGCACAGTTATCCCAACTTATTCTTTATTCATTTGGTAATTGTACAAAACCTTTGTTTCCAGCATTTACATAGCTTTCTGTTGTCACCTTTAGCGACCTTCCTTTTCCAGAAAAGAAACCCCTATCGCCATTAGTTGGGGCATTTTTTACCTCCTACCCTTATTGACATCATCCATAAACCCCAAGTATCTTGCAGTCCATACACCTCTGATCTCTGTGTTTGTCCATTTTTTCATGCCTCTGGCACAATTTACCCAAGTCTAGTCGTCCCCCTGACGCTAGATTCAGTTTCATGGTTGTGACCACTCAACCTTTACATATATCCCCAACCATGGGCAGTATTGAGTCTCACCACTTCTGGACTTTGTCCATGTTCTTCATCAGTTCTTGATTTTATCTAGTGGATTTCATGAAGCCCTTCGCTTCTTGGAGTCATGTCCCCCTTTCTGTTGACATCAACATAGTTTCCAAATGGGCGACAGTATCTTGACTCTCATTACCTTCACATTGAGGAGTCTCGGATAGCACACAAAGAACCATCATTGCTCTCTGTTGTCGTTGATCCCTATGACATTCAACTTCAACACTTTCTCATGTTGCAGTGGGTCTTACTTTGCGACTATTGCAGTAGTTTTTATATTTTCCGAAGACCTCTGAAAATTGTTGAGCCATCAATGCCTGCGAATCCTCAATACTTCTTATAGTCGCAAATCCTGCGAATCCTCGACACTTCTTATAGGTGTCAATGCCTGCGAATCCTTGACACTTCACGTGTGAGTGTGACGGATGAATAATATATAGATGTAACTAAGATTTCCATTTCATTCATTGGGAGCATAAAATCCTTTTTTCATCCAACCTTCATAGTTGGTTCCTTCCTTTCGTTATTCCTAGTGTTTTTGTTCCCACTCACACGAGTTAGCTGAAATTAAATGAGGTAGACTAGCCCGCTTAACCAGCAGTGGAGAATATTCGAGGTGGAATAATAATAATAATAATAATCTATTTTTAAGGTCACGACCAAGCCAACACACCAAATTGGTTTATGAGACCCCCTTGTTTGTGGGACAAGGGACCTTGGTGTATGAGACCCCCTTATTTGTGGGACAAGGGACCCCCCTCCGATTTGACTGGTAAAGTCTACGAAGGTATACATACCCTACCCCCCTCTGGATTTGAACCTATGACCTCTTAAGAGGAAACACATGTTCTTAACCACTAGGCCCACTCAGGCTGTATCAAACATCTTCAATTGTAGGAGGGGTTGATAGGAGGGGTTGGATCAAACATCTTCAATTGTAGGGGTTAAAATTGAGAGTTTGATCCTCCTTATGTTGTTTCTAATGTCGGTTTTGCCACTCCTTCTCTTTATTTCGGATTAAAACCCTTTGGGTTGGGACGGGCCCAAGTATAAGATAAGGGGTGCCGAGGATTGGAAAATTGACTCCTTTAGCAACGTAATCCCAAGCCATGCCTTTCGATCAGCTGACCGGTCGAGGTCAAACATAATTGTCACCAGAGTGTCAATAAATCAGGTTGAATAGCCATGTTATGGGAGGTATTAGCAACATTGATCTTTCTCATCGTGGAGGTGATTTTAGATGGTCAGACATACCATGATATTGATCAATGCTGATCAAATTGTCTTGATTTTTCTTCCTTTCTCTTTTTTCTCTAATGTTGCTAGCTAGGAACCAGGGATAAACACATCCTACTAGAAAAAAGAAAACCTCAAGAAGAGGTGAGGAAAGATAGGGTTGAATAATTAGTTGGCACATTTTATTTAATGAGAACCCCCTATGAAGTATAGGAGGTGGCAAAGAAGGATCTCAGACCTGGAGTGAAAACTTTCTTACTGGAGAAGGTTCAAATTCAAGTCAAATGGCCAAATTCATTCTATTTCCATATCCATGGAATCATACAAAGAACCTGCATATTAAACAAAATGGAGCTAGATATAGATAGGTGTAGGAATATATAGGTTTCTAAATAGCTCCAAAATAATAGATCGTCACTTTGTTAAGCTTCGGGGGGTTGGGCATGAAACTACTCCCCATCTCACTTTCTCTTTTCTTACTAATAGGAAAAAATCGAAAGGGGTGCCTACCCACCTGGTTCTCCACCAACCTTTGTTTCTCTCACTCATGCTTCCACCTAGAACACTGAGGGAATCCCAAGCTCCCTGGAGAAGGAATGGCATGAAAAGTATGATCAGTCAGAAGTCGTCAAAATTCCATTTGTGGCTCGCGGGATGCAAACTTCCCAAAAGAGGTTGTTGTCAAACCATATGATTTGGCCTAGACCTTGAGCATCGAACCCTAGTTTTCCTCCCTTCCCGCCCTTACCTCAAATGTATCTGTGGTTTCGTTATTGGTATTTTCATTACAATATCTACCACCTCGACTCAATCCTTTCTGCTAGGTGTGAATGCAACTTGTTTTTCAATGCCACAGGAAGTAGTCTTGAACAATTATTAATTATTGAAGTCAATCTATTTGTTACACGTTACATGAAAGGCAGGGAAGTCTTTAATTAATATATGTAAGAAAACATGGGTTCCTAGCCCTTTACATCAGATAATTACTCGAGTGGATTGAATTATGTATATAATTCTTCCTCTCTCCTCTGGCTCCCCAAAGAAAGAGTTTGGAATGTGATGGTTTGGCCCTAGAACAAAAAAAATCTCACCTTGATAACTAAGTCTAGTTTTCCCAATGACCCTTACCTCAGGCTTCTAACTCTCCAATTTGTTTTCAACATTCATTAGAGAAAGAAATTCTTTTACTATTTACTAACATTCTCTCACCTTTGGCGGTCACCCTCCTACTAAAACAACAAGTGAGAAAAGGGATTTCCATTAACATAAAGATAAAATTGATTTCAAAATATCATACAAATCAAGGTTGAAGAACTGAGTTGTTGTCCTTCATACGAGTTTATCAAGAAAATATATGGAGGGTTGAATAACTATATGTATGGGTGTGTATCATTATCTAGGTGTGTATCACTACCTAGGTACATATCACTATCTAGTTGCATATCACTATTTGTAGGAAGGCCAGTCTATCTCTATCCTCTCTCTAGCCAATCTCTCTCTCCTCTCTAGGAAGGCCAATATATCTCTCTCTCCTCTCTCTAGCTAGTCTCTCTCTCATCTCTAGGAAGGACAGTCTCTCCCTATCTAGGTACATATCTAGGTGTGTATCACTATTTCCATAACCAATCTCCCATTAATGGACAGATATGCATATTCATACACCTTAGGAAAATAAATAGAAACCCGTAGGACTTACTCTATCACAATATTGTATTTTTGTGTCCCTCCTCCCTTCCTACTGACTTACTCATTGGATTTCTCTTACTTACTTAACTTGAAATACGTTACACCTCATATTTATCTTCCCCTCAAAGGCTTGAAATACATTACGCCTAGCTTGAAATATGATATGCCTTGAATAGGAAAAACCTAAGGGGAAGGGGATGGGCCCCTTGATCCGCTCACCCATGTTGCTCGTTCATTATAGTATAGATGATTTTTCTTACATATATGTCTGAATGAAAATGAATGAGAGATAGAAGCAATAGCTCCATGGAGTTTTCTTTGTGGTCGCATTTGTTGCAAGGCCCAACTGATAACTACAGAGTTTACCACCATATGCAATGCACAAAAATTCAATTGGTGGGAGTGTTGGGTATGTGTTATATTATTTTTCCTCAGGAAACATGTTTCATTTTTGCCTCGTTTTCCGTGTTGCCTTGATTTTCGTGTCCATTTTTGGGCGATTTTTCGGCACATGGTTTTTGTCGATGGTTTTCTATTTCCGGTTAAGGAATTAGGGTTGTTGACTAATCGAGTTCATTGGGTTAGGGTTTTGGATGTCGTTGGCTCCTATATGTATATTGTATTACAAATAATGTATCACTATGAATGAATATAGAATATCTTGGTTTTCCTGGTTTGAGTTTCCAGGGGGAAAATCTCTGTGTAATGTTTATATTTTCCATTGTATCTTTTCTGTTCTTTTACTGAAAATCTATTTGCAGTAAATATTGTACAAGGTTAAAATCTACAGGGAGATGGTTCCTGAGGATGATCCATTTTCTTCTGTGCAATTCCTCTCTTTTAGAAAGCATTCGATATCTCAATAGATAAACATTTCTCTATGTTCATCATATTGCTTATACATCATTTGAAACATGCTCCAAGGATCCAACTTTACTAGAGCTATCCTACCCTTACCTACTTTACACTAGAGCTATCCTACCCTCACCTATAGACAAAGCCAAAGGGATGTATCCATAGGAGTTAGGGCAAGAGGAAATCTAGTTAGTGTATCCTGTGGCCTCCTACCTCAGGGCCTCCAACATCATGTCACATACCTCGAGGAAGGCTGAGGGAATAAAATAAATAGTACCCCAAAACATTGGCAAAGCAAAGATGTTTTCACCTTGTGAAACAAACAATGTGAATGGCTTGTGAAGCTTAACCTCGTGCTACTCATATCCAGGAGAATAAAGATTTGGGTGGCTAGTATTCCTCCCAAGTAATTCGTATTTGTAAGCCTGGTAATGAAACAGACCTATCGATATATAACTCATCTCCTAAATGGTCTAACTGAAACATACCCATTAATAAGAAATCACTAGCCCAGTCATATACAAGTGATTCTAGTTAATGATTGATTCACTACAAGGGAAATCATGATCCTAGTTTTCACACAAACACACGCGAAATAGATAACTAAGGAAGCACACTTTGTATTTCTATTTACAATGACCCTTACTACTTCATGTCACACAAAAGCGGTTACGATCCCACGCCCTCGTGACATCAAGGGCTATATTTGAGCAAGGCAATTAGCAGAGGATATCGCAACAACACTCCGAGGAATGTCACCAATATCAATGCACTACAACATGTTATCTCTTGGTTCATCTAGAAAGTTTACGAAATTGATCTGTTTACGCTAATGACTGGTGCCTGTAAAAACAACATCCTTTATACCCTACCTCTAGCTATTTGATATTGAACGCTTATATACAGAAAAATTGATTCTACCACTCTTTATACCAATGAGAGAATGTTATAACATTTCTAATGATTATATTTTTTTCTACCTTAGCAATCAATAGTGTGAACTACTACCTTTCTAGTAGTGGTAAACTACGAGTTAATGTTTTTTATCCTACATGGTTCTTCACCAAACATCTATTTCTATCTAGATGGATTAACCCCAAATGATGCAGGAAGGACCTACTCAACGCGCAACAATGCAAGCAACTCAGTGCACATCATGCAAAGAAAATATTGGAATCTTCATCCCCATACCCATTCGGAGAGGAGATAGGGGGGGACAAACTGAAAAGGTTCCCACACAAGCCTAGAGAAGATGAAAACACACATTGATTGACTTATTACTCACACAATACATTTTTTAGATATGAGCATTTCGAAGTTAGACAACGCATGATACTGGTTGAGTAAGTGCATTCATCCCCAAATTACCAAGATATAGACATTGCTTATCCATCCAATATATCAATGAAGGCATCGAATCCCAAGGATTCACTCAAAGAATTGCATGCAAGTGAGGGAAAAAAACTCATTTTCTAGATGATGGACAAGGAGAAACTCAATGAACGACTTATTTCCCTTCCCTCACTTGGAGATAAACTAGGATTATGTCATATCTATTACATAAATGATAGAACAAATTTATTTGTGATAATCTAAATGAGTTAAGAAAATTAGTAAAATTAATAAGAAAATGCTTTAGGGAAATGAAAATGAGCTATATATAGTTGGTTTGTTTCATCCTAGAGCACCTTTCACATGAAGTATTCCAGTTGATTATTCATAATCAAAAGTTTAAGGCAAGGATAATGGTAACTTCTTTCTATATAAACACAAGCAAACCACAATCCTAGCTCATTATTAGGATTCATAAGCATTTACTAGTCAGCCTTGGCCCTTGGCCTTCAACCCCATATGATAATATTTACAATGTTTTTAACATTATTTACAATATGGATCATTATAAATCATCCATTATAGCTCAACTCCTAGGTTATTACAATTTTCAATTCAGTAGTTGGAGTCAAAGCGAGGGTATTACAAATTTTCTTGATGGAAAGGAAATCTTTCAAATATTTTAGAGGTGATTCATGTTGTTCATTGATTTTTAAGAGATCATGTACTGAGATGTTAACCTTTATTTTTTTAATATCTTCGACATGTTATTTTCAGTTTCAAAAAAGGAGGAAGGATGAGAAGTTATGTTCTTCGGAGAGATTGGGTAGTGTTGCTGTTTTGGTCGTAGGCTAAACATTCTACGAAATGATGATTTTTTGGGGGACATTATCGGTATATTCCTAGTATCCCAATGGTTTTTCAGCACGCTGAATCCACTTCTACATTTAAAAATGGATTTTGAACAACACAAATAGTGATTCGTGTAAATTTATATCGTCGTATTCCAGCGAAAAAACCCATTTCATAGAACAGTTAGACAACCTCCTTGTTTTGTCCTATTTAGCAATGGATAGTCAATATGACCCTTCCCAACTTGTATTTCTTCAGTTGACTCATTCTCTTCTTTCTATTCTCTTCTTCCCCTCGTTTTCTTACTCTTAATCCTCCATGATTGCGAAGAGAGAATCATACCATAGCTATCGCAAGGGATCGAATTGAATCTCCTTATTCAAGGTTCGTGTTGTTTTCATTGTCATTGTCATGTTGCCTGAAAAGTTCTCAGGAATTTAAAAATTGAGGACATCATTTTTTGCTGTGTGGTTCTTGGTACAGACAGCGCCAATGCTTCATTTAGAGATTTTCATACCATTTTTCCATCTATGAACTCCCTTCACCACCCTCAATCAATCTCATGCTTGCATCAATACCTTCTCTAGATGATCCTTGCATGTCATTAGGATTAGTGGTTGTATGTTGTGGTTGACTTGTACCTATCTGGGTTGTTCTAGTAACCACATTGCAAGTTGGGGGTCTCCCTTCCTATCTTGATGATGATTTACCACAACATGTACCTTGTGTCAGATCTTTAGTGTCACTTCCATTAATAGTTTCAGTGAGGGTTGTCTTAGTAGTCTTAAGAGATGCTTTGCCACTATCAATCCCAATGTCCTTACCACCACCATTAGCATTATTGGATTCAATTGTTCAATGTTGCAATGGCTCTATTGGTTAAATATTACTATTCGATTGATTGTAGTGGTGTCCTTCAAGTCAACAATGGAGATCTATCCTTTGTCTTATTGAATTATACTGTCTAGCACTAAGCAGAGCAAAATTTTGAGGGTGTGTTGTTTCTCAACATCTTCTTTTCTTTCCAAAACTTCATCGAAGTATAGAGTTCTCTGATACACCTCTTCCTTAGGCCAATGCACATGGAAATAAGGCCAAGTAAGGACTTAAGACTAGAAGTGATAAATGACCTTCAATTGGTCAAGCACTTTGAAAGTGTTTGTAACTTACAAAAATCTCTCTCTCTTGCTTTTTTCTTGGAAAACATGAAACTAGAGAGGTCGTAGACTCCAATGGTAAAAGGATAGATTAGGAAGATCTCTCTTTTGTGTTCTTCTAATTTCACATCAGCCCCATCCTTGGCTATTTTGTCTATCTCTTGCAAAACCAATATATCTAGAATGTGTATGGGTAGTAGGTGAGGGACCTTCATACAACAGTAAATGTGCATATAATTATCGTTCCTCTCCACAGACCAAATGCCAATTTGGTCAAGAACCTTAAGTACTTCTACTGAGAAATGTGGACAAGGTTGGCCAAAGATAAGTTCATATAAGGGAGCTAAGAAATTATCATATATGTCTTCATAGAATGTTGAATAATTGTACTTCCACAAATCCTGACAATAAAAACAAAAACAAGCAGTAACAACAAAAAATAAAAACTATCCATTAAACAACAATAGGATTGTAACTAGTGCTAAGCATATTGTATAGAAACATGTGAGGTTGATGAAGCATAGAAGCTATGGTAATCTGCAGCTAAAAATGGAAGAGTTATATGGATAGCCAATGTATTCCAAATGAATTGGGAAGGCAAATACATGTGGGTTTTAGGAGCTATGGTGTTAAAGTTGCACACCCTCCATGAATTCTTCTTGTAGCTCTACACTGAGGACCTTCAAACTACCATTCAAGAAGCCATTGCTTGCTGCAAGAAATCAAATGGAATCATTGGTGAGAATATTGAAGGACTCACTCATACTATAAACCTTGAAAGATTACAGTCCCAAGAAAAAATCGAAGTATCCATTAAATAGCAACATGGTTGTAACTAGTGCTAAGTATATTATACGACAATATTTGAGAGTTGTGAAGCAAAACAAATCTTCTTGTCAGCTTNTGATTGATGTCGGTCACAAACCAATGGACTTTTCTTGGTTGCAATGGCAGTAAGCCTTCTCTAATAGGCTTAAACTCATTTTGCCACAATACTATATTATCGTGCTCTTGTATTCTCTATGTAAAATCTTTCATCCAATGTGCGAGAGTCCCGAGACCACAATGACTTCTACCACAAAATGTTATGTAGCTCTTGTATTTTGTCTATCTCTTGCAAAACCAATATATCTAGAATGTGTATGGGTAGTAGATGAGGGACCTTTATACAACAGTAAATGTGCATATAATTATCGTTCCTCTCCACAGACCAAATGCCAATTTGGTCAAGCACCTTAAGTACTTCTACTGAGAAATGTGGACAAGGTTAGCCAAAGATAAGTTCGTATAAGGGAGCTAAGAAATTATCATATATGTCTTCATAGAATGTTGAATAATTGTACTTCCACAAATCCTGACAATAAAAACAAAAACAAGCAGTAACAACAAAAAATAAAAACTATCCATTAAACAACAATAGGATTGTAACTAGTGCTAAGCATATTGTATAGAAACATGTGAGGTTGATGAAGCATAGAAGCTCTGGTAATCTGCAGCTAAAAATGGAAGAGTTATATGAATAGCCAATGTATTGCAAATGAATTGGGAAGGCAAATACATGTGGGTTTTATGAGCTATGGTGTTAAAGTTGCGCAGCCTCCATGAATTCTTCTCGTAGCTCTACACTGAGGACCTTCAAACTACCATTCAAGAAGCCATTGCTTGCTGCAAGAAATCAAATGGAATCATTGGTGAGAATATTGAAGGACTCATTCATACTATAAACCTTGAAAGATTACAGTCCCAAGAAAAAAACGAAGTATCCATTAAATAGCAACATGGTTGTAACTAGTGCTAAGTATATTATACGACAATATTTGAGAGTTGTGAAGCAAAACAAATCTTCTTGTCAGCTTTATGATGCCCATATTGTTGCATCGAGAGGTGATTTCTATAGCCCAATATGAGGGAGATTTGTAATTCCTTTCGTGCTCAACATGAAGTTGACACGTGGAATTTAAAAAAAATATATTAATAACAAATAATATTTCAATGTCGACCATAAATCAAATATTTCAATTTCCACCTTAAGTAAAATATTTCAACATCAACTTTATATATATATATATATATATATATATATATATTGCATCGAGAGGCACTTTCTATAGCCCTATATGAGGAAGATGTGTGTTGACACATAATCATTGGGATTGTGTTACTTGTAACACTAATTGTAAATATGAAGAGTCATAGGTGATAGGAAGAGTCACCCGTTAGGGAAGAGCAACAATAATTGTTTGTATATTTATTGAGTTTCACATTAATGCAATCACACAAGTCTGGAGTGACACATTCTGCTATACCGCATTCTACTATACCTGGTTTGACAATGGTATCAGAGCACGGGTTAACTCCATTATCTCCCTTGGTGTTTTCTTCCCCCCATCGTGCAGAAAACCCCCTTCATGTTTTTCCCTCTGCCTTCTGGCGCTCTGGTCGATTCTTTGTCTCTCTTGTAAGCCAATATGTGTTCAAATCATTCCTGCTACCATTCTATGTTCCAATAAATCACTCCACCAATATGGGTTCATAAACAAAACCCTAATTCACGCTCCACCATTCGTATGAGGTATTTGAAACCCTAATTCGTATGAGTTAGGTGTGACATTGTTCCTTGTTGTGGGTTTGGAGCTGAATTGGCATTTCAAGGACGACAACCTTCGAGATGTATTTTTTCTCAATCACCACTTCACTTTGCCTGTATTTGAGCATGGATTTTGCAATTTATTTGGTCTCAAGAGATGATTCCATTGCTCTTCAATAACTTCTCAGAATCATATCCTCCTTTCCTTCACATTTTAGCCATACAAAAATTGGTTGAGGAGTGGTGGGCATTTTGGCGCACTCCAAACATATGTGAGGTTGAGTTTTATTGATAGAAATCAGACCTTCAATCTTCTGCTTGGCAAGATCTCACCTATTGATTGATGATTACTTGAATCTCAACATAATCCCTATTTAATTATTTCACTTTTCATTATTTTAAGGAGTGAATGTATGAGCAACATCGATGTAATTTTTGTTGCAAGACGGATTACCCATACATGCATACAATGCACATTTTGAATTCAGTGGTGTAAAGTCTCAAACTCATGGGCGCTTTTATCCAAGGATTCGTCTGTATTTCTACCCATGGATAATCAGTTCACGATCTAGAGAAGGATCATTTGGGAATTGTATTAATGCCCAGAGAATGAATATTGTTAGTGCTCTTGCTCATTCTAGCTCCTTGTTAGCTCTTGGGATTGTGTGATACACAAGGTGGTAGAAGATGCATTCTCTCATTACCATCATCGACATAGTGTTGACTGGTAAAGAGAACTATAGAGAATGGTATAGAAAGATCAAAAGCACTTTGATCTTCAATGACTTGTGGAATGGAATCTGTGAAGTCGTCAATGATGAAGAAATTGAATCAGTTGCAACAGAATATGAATCAAAAGAAAAACATAAGAGTAGCAGATCAACCATTCCTACATCAAATGAAGAACATTCCATATGGAAGGACAAAGACCAAAAAACATATTTTATGATTTTTGTGAGAATAAGCGAAGAGGTGAGCCATCACATTTCTTATATTAATGACTCCTATAGTATTTTGAAGAGATTAAATGACTTGTATGACACA